>WBMV01004950.1:119669-139219 GCA_013396655.1 Campylorhamphus procurvoides | reverse complement strand
GCCCGGCAGCTGCAGAGCGTGGCCCAGCAGGTCGCCCTGCAGCAGCGCAGGGCCGCGGCCGCCCGGCTCCTCCCGCACAAGGTAACCAAGCCGGGGGTGGTGGGCAGGGGCAGCCTGCGGCACCGCCCGGGCTTTGGTACTCCGGGCTTCACCCTCCTTAGGAATTCATTTATTTATTTATTTTCCCGTTCTGCTCGGTTACACACCTGCGCTGGGGCTCAAAGACGCGGGTTTCGCCCTGGTTTAGGGCAATCCGCTGCTGCTGCGGGAGGTGTGTCGGGCTGACGGCGCGCAGCGAAAACCCTCGGAAGGGATGTTTCGTGGCAGGGATGCACAGGTGGATGTTGTGCCTTTCAGGTGCCTTCCTCACAGGAAGGTGACGGCACTCGGGCTTTCAGCCCACCTTTCGGGGGGCAGGGGTTGTCAGGCGATGGATCCGAGCAGAGGCAGAACTTTGGATGAGGAGGAGAGGCTGTGAGGGAGGTGAACAGCAACGTGCACCTTCTCTGAATGATCACCACCAAGTCTTTTTGAACTGAACACACATTACGGTGCCTCCTGCACCGGGTTTTTGGCCTGGGTCATGTAGCAGGCTGTAGTTCTCCTGCGTTTGGGGTTTTCTGAAGGTTATGGATGTGCCTTGGTGATGGCATGGACTCTGCTGTTCTCCAGACAGGCCTTCTAGCAGGAAACAAAGCTGTGACATGGCCTTGGAGCAAACTTTACATGCTGCAGCCGAGCAGCAGCCACAGCAGTAAACCTACAGGAAAACCCATAGCTTGAAGGAAGGAAATTTATGCTTTGATGTTAAATCTGTGCTTTGATGCATTAAAATGGAAAACCAATGATGTGCAGCGGTTTCTTCACACTTTGCTTTAAGGGTATGTGTGTATTATCTTGAAAAGTACTGTCTTTATTAATACTGGCTTTGTGTAATTGCAACTCTTTCTTTTTGTTTTCCACAAAAGCAGCTGGAAGCCATTTGTGTCCAAGTTCAGCCAGGACAGATGAAGGAAACTGAAAGGCCAATGACATCATTGGCACCAATCCAGTCCAAAATTATAACGCTGAGTCAGCCGGTTGGTAGGAATTCTAGCATACCAGGACTTGGCATTATTAATCCCCAGATAATTAGGATACAGCCTGTTTCAGGAACTGAACAGCAGCAGCTATTCCTGCATAGTTCTTCCGAGTCTCCAGTTCAGTTGCTTATGCAGAGACCTTTACAACCTCATGGATCAGTGACTGTGAACAAGATTCCCACATCTAAGATGGTAAATGGACAGAAAGCTACTCGTGCCACAGCATCAGCTTCAAGGTCTCCAAACACTACCGTGACTGCAGCCAGTTCAGCAAGTACACCATGCCTTGAAAAAAAGCAAAAGGATGACAAGTTAAAAAAATCCTTAAAGGTGAAAACTCGCTCTGGACGCATCTCACGCCCCCCCAAATACAAAGCTAAAGACTATAAATTCATTAAAATGGAGGATTTGGCTGATGGTCATCAGTCAGATTCTGATGACTACTCTGAGCTGAGTATAGAAGATGAGGAAGAAGGAAAAGTGAAGGGAAAGGATGCATTATTCAGTTCTTCAAACTATAATCTGAAGCCCAAAACGTTTAAATGTCAGACTTGTGAAAAATCTTATATAGGAAAAGGAGGATTAGCAAGGCATTATAAACTTAACCCAGGCCATGGACAACTGGAGTCTTCACCTCAAAAAATACCTCTAAATAAGCCTAATGGAAGTATATTTGTGGACAATGCCTGTGGAATAAGAGAGGAAAGGATGAGTCCAGCACATTTGGATTCAATTGCTGTCACTTTAAATCATGAAGATGCACTAGTTACCAATCTGGAAGAAACTGCTGATTCAAAGGCTGGAGAAGAGGTAAAGTGTTACTTGGAAAAACTGACAGTTCTGTAGGAACTAGAATGGCAGTTCTGTGGCCGCATAGTCTTGTTCTGCTCAGAAATAGCCACTGATACACTACATTAAACAAATTTCCTATTGATGTGCTTTAAAAGTCAAATTGTCTTCTGCAGTGTTGCAGCAGTAGTACTCTTGCACAGACACCTACAACTAAATATTTGCTGAGTGTTCATTTGTTACAGCATTTCTGACATGCAGTTTTCACCGTGTCTGCATAAGTGACATTCTTCTCTGCATTTGGATAAGAACACTCTTGTTCAGTTACAGCCTTTAGAATGACAGCAAGACATCATCTGCTTTGTCAATTTCTGTTACTGCAGGAGTGTCATCACAGAAAAATCTCTTTATTTTCCAAAGACTGCAGCGTTTCCTAGAGCGGATTTCCAAAGCATGGCTTTGAAATCCTACACACCAAACACTCTGGTGAAACTTGAGTCTCTGGACTGGAAACTACTTCAGCTGCAAATTTTTTTCTGTGATGTTTTAAGCTGGTCACATAAAAGAAGTTTCTCTTTTAATACTAAAATGACTCTTAATATCCTGTAGCAAGAGCTGATGCAGCTGCTGTCTAGGAAAAAGTACTCGTTTAGATGTAGGAGGTGTCATATTTATTACTTTTATTTGTAATTGTGAAGTTGTTCTCAGGAAAGTAAAAATTTACAGCTTAAGTTGCCACTGCAACAAACAAGCCTTCCCTCATCCTCTACACTCATCTATCATCTTTGGAAAAAGAGAGTGGCAGAATATTGAAGTCTGCTCTCTGAATTATCGTAGAGTTTTTACTTACCTGTATAGCACTTGTTTTACCCAGGATGATGGGGATTTAGAAAAGATTTAGTCAGTCTTGTATGTTATGCTACTTGTGGCTCCTAGATTGCTACTGTGCCTGCTGCTTTTAACTAGCAAGTTCTACAGATGTGTTCTACACATCTGCACTTTAACTCATTGATGTGTTACAGGTTTTGGCCAGGTGAATACTTCCTAGAAAGAACTGCAGGATTGTTAAAACTGGCACATTGATACAGACAGGAAGCCAGTCAAGATCTCCATGCTCAACCTAGTCTGATGTCATATTTAGAATTTAATTTAGTAATTTAATCCCTGGATAGAGCTGACATAAATTTGCCATTTTTAGAGCCTTCCTAATCAGTAGAATAGTAGGGAGCTACTGAACATTGGGATGCATATGCATAGGTTATGCAAATAAGCCTGATATACCTCAGTACTATTATAAACTGCTTTCTTAAAAAGATACTGGAACATTCTTAGAAATTCTAGCTGGGAAGGGAATACGTGTTCAGTAAGAAATCACTGCTTTGAACAGTGAAAAACTTTTGCACTGAAATCACAATGATAACTTAAAAATAGAAAAGGTGCTTCAAGTTTCTATGTGGTCTTATAACAGAAGCTGCTTCCTAGCTGTGCTCCTAGGAAAAACTAAGGATTTTGAAATGTGGGAACTGGGCAATATATTTTGGTATTTGGTGACCGGGCGTAACTAAGTTCATGGTGTCAGAGTTTTTGTCTTTCCTATAAAGTCTTTATGCTTTGACATGGTTATAATGAAAACCAAATTATTTTTGGGTATGTCCTCGTGCTAATTAAGTTTTATTTCTACAACTTCTTTATTTGAAGAAGATATATTTTACTTCAAAAATATTAAATGTATTTAACTGACTTAAAACAGCCCTTTAATTACATTCCCTTTCTCTCTGTATTTTGCATATTATGTGGATCAAAAATGCTAGCTTTGCAAATAATGTCATATATGTGTTGCAGAAGTAGCAGTCTTACTAGTGTGCTGGATTTATTCCACAACTTTTCCTTGCAAGTTATGTTTGTACACAGCTTTGCATTTTTTTAATATGCTATTTATTGTTTGCATAGATGACAAACTTAATTGTAAAATTGTCTTCCTCAAAACAGTGTTTCAAATGGTGAATAAATACTTTTCTCTTTCTTTTAATTAAGATTTCAAAGTCTGCAGAAAGCAGACTCTTGCTGGCAGAACAGCAAAATGAAACCAGTTCAGGACACCGCGGACCGGTAACACCAAAAGGACCTGGAAGGCCCCAGCGACCAAAGAGACGTGGTCGACCAAGGATGGGTGGAAGATCCAGGTGTTCTGGAAGGCTTAGCAGACCTGGTCAGTCCCCTTCAAAGTCACTTAGTAGTGTGTCAGCAGAACACAATGTATTCAGAAGAAAAGCTAGGTTAAAAGAGGTATGGTTCTCTTCCACAATTATTCACAAGTATTTCCCCCCTGCCCTCTTTTTTTTTTTCCTTTTTTTCCTTTAATCACTTTTCAATGAATAATTTTCAAAAAAGATTTATTTTTTTAAATTTTATTTTTTTTACATCCTTGTGTACTGACAAGTTGAAAGCCTAAGATGTCTTCTAAGGAGAAAACATTAAGTTGTCTTTTAAGAAAAAAATACTTCCAACAGAATACTGGAAAAAGGGAAAATGGGATCTGTCTGGAAAGGGACTTTTGACATGTAGATGTACTCTTGCTATCCTTTTTCCGGAGAAGGAAAATTAGTAGCCACTACAATGTATGTCCTCCAACACAGTAAAAAAAAGTAAACCCCACTGGAATTGAACGACATCAAAACAGAAAAAAAAAAGCCCACAAAGAAGGTCTTGGGGGAGGATAGAATGGGGATTAAAATCCATGCAACTAACACAATTTGTTCTTTGTTTCCTGTGTGTTGTAGATCCTTTATGGCTACCAGAGCTACTGAAGTTGCTATTCTTTCTATGAATGGGCAACGTTTGTAGGACTGAGTTTTGTCTCTATATGAGTAGTAACTGTTCTGAGGTTTTCTAACTTAGCCCGTTTTGGGGTTAGCTTGCATTTATTCTCAAAGCTGCTTAAACATACAGTGTATCTTTCAGAAAAAAGTAGTGATATTTTATGTTCTGCAAATGGGATGCATAACCTGTGGGTTGCTTTTTCCTAATGAACTCATTCTGACTTTTGACAGCTAATACAACAGTGTGATAATGAAGACTTAATGGAGCTGGCTCTCCCACGTCTTGCAAAGCTTGTTACAGTGTATGAATTTCTGTTGAGGAAGGTGAGTTTTTATGTAAAAATGTTTAATTTATTTTAGGGACACTTTCATTAGTATACATAAAAAGATTCCTTTAGAGACATTGAATTTCCTAAGTTAGAACTGTGCAGCACGTAGATGTTCCACAAATCACTTCAGTCTTAGACAGGCAAAACTCTGCTAGGTCTTTGCTTTTTACTGCCTGGTTCAGTGGCATTTTGAATGTTCCATAATCTTTTGACTTGAGTATTTCTATTTTAAAATGTTGAACAAAACAAACTTGACAGATTTTGATTTCAACTTTTTTAAAATACAGGGAGGGAGAAACAAGCCCTTTCTTTTCTCCTCTTCCTTCTAGGTTGAGAAAGGATACCCAGCCAAAGCTTACTTTCCAGATGTGTATAGGGAATTTGAAGATTTGCATAACATGGTAAAGAAAATGGCTTATGATCACCTCAGTAATTCTGATTCTGTGAGTGGCCAGCAGCCTGTTGAAATAAAAGATGCTAAGGTAATAAAGCACTCTGGAGCCATGATTTTGTTTGCGTTATTTTAGATGCCTTGTATTTTTAATTTTCTCTGATAAGCTTTGTTATGCTAGTAAACTTATTTGAAGAAAACATGATTTTTGATTAACAAAAATAGACATTATTGTAAAAAGTCCGATAACTCACCAAGAATAAATCCATAATAAAACTAGCATTCTAGTTTATGTTAGTGGATACAACTTGAAATACAAAAAACAATTCTAGCAGCGCTGATACCTGCCTTGCATATCTAGGGTAGTAGGAAACTGTATGTTATTGAAAGGTGTATTTAGCATTAACTGCTACTAAAAGTACATCCTGATGTTTGATATATTTAAAATGAGTGACCTTGATTTAAAGGGATAAGTAGTTTCATTGCAAAACGAGGACAAACAATGCATCTATGCAGGTCAGTCATACTAACAAATGTGAAAGGTAGTAAATACGTTAATAAAACCACAAACTATTATTTTAGTGCCTCTTCAGATTTGTTGTTTGTAGAGCTGCATCTAGAAAGACAGATGGAACTCTTTCTTGTTTCTCTTCTGTGCTAATGTGTATTCTTAATATAGAATGATGCTTTTTAAAAAGAAAACCAAAACAAGATGAAACCAAAACCCAAAACAGCCCAGCCTTGAGAAGCTGAATAGTAGCACACAACTACTTAAGACGAAGCACAGGAATGGAATGTGAGGAGGGGGGGAAAAAACTACTCAGAGATACTGCTAAACAGGATGACTTTATTTTTTTTATATGATAGCCTTAACAATCTTCTTTATTAAACTCTGCTCTGAGTAACTGTCTCTGCATTCTATATATAACCATTGTACTCCTCATTCTTTGGAGTTTGCCTGTTAATAGTCACCTTCAAATGAAGGTCATGCAGTATCAATGTGGAGGCTGGTAGAAAGCATGGGAGTCTAAATACTTGTATTGAGCTGTGATGACTGTCAGACAACATAAGTGAAGTTCTAGTTCAGCATTAAGAAAACTAATCCACACTTCAGCATTTATGCATTCAGATTTGAGAGGTTAACTTCTACTTTTTTTCCCTGTATCTGTTTTTAAAGGTTGCTGAATCACTGGGAATTACAGAAATACTTACTGGAGAACAAAAGACAGAAGGTGCAGACTCTTGTTCACAATGTGTCATTAAAATGGTTACTGAGCAAGTGCCTGTGGAGATACTGGGACAAAAACGGCTAGCTGAGGTATGGAATACCTTTGTGAAAATTAAAAGTGAAACTGAGACAGATTAAAACTTGCTAAAACAGATAATCGTTCCTTACAACATCATATTAGTATTCCCTGACTTCTGTTAAAGCAGTGACAGAAGGATTTCATTGAGGTGCTGGTAAATGGGGGCCCCATGGATTCTAGTAACTTATGTTGGAGGAAATGGCCTAACCTACTGCAGGCTTGGATGTGAGAGAAGTGGTAGCTGTGCTAATTGGTGGTAGACGGAGGGGCACGGAAACAGTTCCTTTCTGCCAAGTCAGTTGACCAGCTTTAGTCTGTTTACAGCTGTAGCAGAGTGTTTTCTCTTCTTGGAATTCACATCTTTACAGTCCATCCCCTTAACTGATCTACTTTTTATTTAATCCAGAGTTGTTTGTGGTGGTGGATAAATGAGATTAGTGCTTTTTTTCACATTCTGCCTGTAGTTAAATTTAAAGCTGATTCTGTTTTCTTCATTAATCAAAAAATGCTGGGCAGACTGTGCCTGTATGGAAACTGGAGAGAGTGTACAGGAGGTTTCATGGGTACAGCTAATCATAAAGGCTCAGGGAGATGCTTTAATATTGAAGCAAGGGCAGATTGTTTCAAACAACTATCAAATTGTGGGGGCTGTATTTAAATCCTTACCTTTTAGAAACATCTGTAGTGTAAATCCTGTTCTCAAGCATCATCAGTTCACTGCCCCAAAGTGCCGCACAGTTAGTTTGTGATCTTTTCCAATGTTGTCAACTGTTACAGTAGCAACCAGTTAATCATCTCTTGTATTGACAGAACTCAGGGGAGGAACTGTTGTCACCAGCCAAAAGGACCAAGTTAGAAGGTGTAACGGAGAGTGTGAATAATACATTTGGCAGTCGATATGAAGTGAAAGAAGAGAGTGGAAATCTGTGTACACTGTTTGAAAAAGATGGTAACCTCTTCAGATTTTTCAGTTTGTTCTGTTCATGGAGGAGCTGAACAAATCTCTTTGTTGTTCAAGCTACTGTTGGTTTTGTCTTGAAGTTTCATTTCTTAACTTGCTTCCCAGGTCCTTCAAAAGCAGCTGTTTAACTGGAAAGGCCTCATGAGGGAGTGGGGAAACATGGATGATGCAGACCACAGCAGTAGCTCAATTCTGGATGCATGATAATCCAGTTATTGATACTACTGCAGCACCATGAGCATAGTACTGTCCTCTGCTGTGTGCTTCCTGAATGCTTCCTGTCCATCCTATCCCTCGTACTGAAGATGGTGCATGGCCATTGTGTGGGCCATGGGAGAGCAGAGGAAGAGGAAGCAGAGTGTGTGTCCTTCCTCTTTGCCTCAGAAGGCTGCAATAGCAGAACTGCCAGAGCTTGTGGATCTTGGGGTAGGGAGAGAGCTGGTGCAGCTTGTCCTGTATCCCTCACTGGAATACATCCTGTATTGGAATTGAGGCACCACTTTGCACCACTGTCTTTGGGTGGTTGCTTTTCTTTTTATTCCTTGTCTTTCATGGCCCTGCCCCTCAGATTGGCAGGGGAACAGTGAAAGGAAAGCAAATCTCTTGTAAGATGTGTATTTTGGTACCATTCTCTTGCTTTGTAAATACCTTTTTTGGGTGTTGCTGTAAGCAGCTTTGCTCATGGCCTTTGCATGTCTTTCAGTCAATGGTTATTTTTTCCCCCTGCCCTAGTTTGTTTTTTTTTCTCTGAAAGGCTCTCTGCATGGTTTATTTTTTGCTGTACTCCGATTTTCTTCTAGGCTATGAGTTTTTAATTCTTTTTTTCACTTGTACCTGCTAGTAGGGCTTTGCTAGTCTACAGTGCAAAAATAGTCCCTTCTGCAATGTTAAGCCTCCTTTATTGTGAAGTGATATCTTTCATAACACAAAAAACCAAAACTCCAAACCAACCTACTTGTTCCTTTTGACCTGCAATAATAAAAACTGACAGGTCATATTACTGCAGCTTGGTAGTTACTGTTCAGCTGCCTGAGAGGTTTGTGACCTGGCTCTTGGCCCAGGCCAAGTAACCGGTAAAACACGTCATTTCTCATGGTTTTTACCTTTTCTGTAACAGGAAGAAAGTGCTGCTGGGGCTGTTAGCACAGCTAATTAGTATGTAGTAACCTGATGACATGTCTGAGTCCAGGATGAGCTTAATTATCAAGAGAAATTTTTATCAAGTTTAAATGCTTCTGTTAACTTTCTAATGGTGATGGGGATGAGCAGCTGACAAGTTTGTGCCTGGTAAAATCTTTATCTTTTAACGTTACTGGCTGCATCACAGATGGAAGACAATTAAATTTGACTTTCAGACCAGGTTGTTTTCAGGATTCACAGAAAAATTATGCTTCGTAATATATGTTAGTACAGAAATACTCGATATTATATAGCTATCCAAAAATTCCTTAAATATTTTTATATTCATTTTCTCATGGGGAAGTTCTATGAAATTCTTGTAAGGTGCTTCACGTTTGCTGATTTGTGGGAAGAAAGCATGGAAGTAGTCTAGCTTTCCCTTCAAAATTATTGTTGAAAAATAGCTTTTTCATCATGCAGTATTAGATTGCCCAGTAAAATTATCTCTCTTTCCCCTTTTCAGGTTTTAATCCATTAAATGGAGAAATCCTGCTTTCAAAAGATAGGCCTATCACTTGCTGTACAACTAGAAGTACATTACTGACAGCAGAGGAACATAATTCACTTGCTGATTCAGGAGTTAGCATTGATGCTGAACATTCAGGTACCTTCTCCCAGACTGTGGAAATGAGGATAGAGTATTCCCAACCTGTGACCATGGCAGGTGATGCCCCTGTGGTGCACACTGAGGTGGTGCTGCCTGCTGAAGCAGGCGGTTCACCAGAGCTGGTTCAGGCACACTTCATGAGTGAGAATGTGGTGGGTGGACTGGCAGCTCCTGAGCTGTGCAGCTCCGTGTCAGAGCACACAGTGGGCAGTCAGAGCACTGACTTACCAATGGGTGAGGAAAACGGCCACAGTCAAAAACATCGGGAACTGCAAGAAGAAAACCCTAATTTTGCAATTAAAGAACATTCTGAGCAACTTCATAATGCTGGTGTGACTGACGAGATGCAGGAACTTGAAAAAGTTTTTTCAGCCAACATTGTGCCAACAAACTACCCACAGAGAGCTCAGGCTGAGTCGCACCTGAACGCTGTCCAGGGAGCCTCCCTGTCTGCTCATGGGAACCACGAAAACGCTTTTAGAAACGAGAGTGAATATTCCTGTGGCACAGAAGAAGCACATGAGCTGGCGAATGCAGTTACTGTAGATGAAACCGTAGCTTTTGAGATTTCTGATGAGAGCCATGATTTTTTGTCTCAGGGACACGAACAGATTTTTATTCAGACTTCAGATGGGCTTATCCTGTCTCATCCAGACACTGCTGTTTTGTCTCGGGCAGAGGGCATTGTTATTGTGACCGATTCCAATGGTACTACAATGCACATTCGCACACCTGAGGGGATACCTTTGGAAACTGTGGAAGCACTACTGGCAATGGAAGCAGGTGGACAAAGCGAAGATATTTTGCTCTCACAAAGTGAATTGGAGCCATAAATTAGAAGAATGCTATAAGCTTTCTTCTGGAAAAGACTGATTGTAAAATGTATATTTTTCTAATGTGAATACTGAGATAATTGAAATTTAACTTATTTGTAAACTGTTTCTATGCCCTGTACTTTTTATAACTTATGTTTATATAAATCTAGCGGCATTGCAACCAAAAATCCTAGAACTAACATCGTTCTATTTGCTTTATATGTTGGGGATGGGTGGAAAATAGAAATCTGTCAACCCTAAAATTGTTGCACTGTTCCCTTTTGTTACATAATTCCCTCTCTCTCTAGCCATCTAAAAATGCAGTAAGTTGTACTGCTGTTCAGCAGTGATGTGCAGTGTACTGGCAAGCTGTATGTGGGTAAAATAAAAGCTATATTAAAAATGTGCATTTTCTGTGCCACTGAGATTACAAAACACTTTGTTATTTTAGTTTTTCAAAGCTTGAATATTCATTAGCATCTAGACTTGATGCACATAAATCTGCCTGGAAAAATGGGCAGTTTTAAGTATAATCCATGCTTCTGCATTCTGGGAACAATGTGACAGCCTAGCTGATCCTTACTGAAATAAGCATCCACAGAGTTAGTGACAAAAATAGCCTCAAACAAGATCTGATTTGTGCTGAACTGTTGGAAATGTATTTATTTGTCTAATGTTCATTCACCCCTTTAAAAATTACTGGTACTCAGACATAAATGGAAAGGTGCATAAGTAGTGATCTGATTTTTCCTTAATGAGGTACCAAATTCTTTTTTGCTTTAGTCTGTGTTGGCTTATTTTTGTGAGACTGGTGATATGGTTTTTTTCTTCCAGATGATGCATCCTTTATCAGTTTTATGCTCTGACCTTCCTAGTAACTCCACACTGCCTTGTACTGTTTAATCATAAGACAAAAGTATTATACTCCCTGTTTCTCTAGACAGGGAGAAAACTTGGCAAATTACTTAGCAATGGCCATCTTGTAATTTTGTCATACTTTCAATATGATCCTTGGATGATAATATAATTTTGTGGAGACCTCCTAGCAGCTTCTTGTCCAAGGCACTGTCTTGTCTTTCAAGAAACTTGGCAGGTAAAAGAGAACAGCCTTAAATGAGTAGACATTACTGGAAAATGGTAACACATCCTTAAAATGTGTATCACCCCATTGCTAAATAGATGAGGCTACTGAGATAACTGGACAAATCTACTAAGGACCTGTGATCTGCTGGAGAATTGTTGTTAAATCAAGTATGAACACTGATTTTTTTTTCCTGGTATTGTTACTGAAGAAAAGCTTACAATAAAATTGAATTGAAAGGACAATTTAGAGGTGAAATAATCTGCACTACTATGCCCTTTTAACATAGTTTGGTTTGGTTTTTTTGGTTTGGTTGGGTTTTTTCTTGGTTGCCTAAGTAGAAGATGAATTTGATTAGTCAAACACTTTCTTTTATGTGTGGTTGTGAAAGATGCTGTATATTAATGAGCTCCTGTCTGGTGGTTGGGTGTAGTATGGGGAGTAGTATTTATGGTGTAGTATTTGATTTGGGTTTTTTCCCACTTTTCCTTTCAGGAGGTGGTAATGGCGTGAGGATACAGACCTACCCTGTAAGTGAAGGTAGCATAAAAAGCAAGATTCTGCTGGTCTTTCAAAGTCTCTGATTGCAGTGAACAGTTCATTATTACACTCTTTTGTACTGACTGTCTAATCACTGAGGCCTTCAAATATAACAATCAACTGCTTAGAGCTATAATGACAAAACATCTCTGCAATGATTTTGCAGTAATCTTCCTGAGTCTGACAGCAATCAATAAGCAAGGGGGTCTGTGAATATGAAGACCCCTTCCTGGAGAGCTTATTTCCTCTAAGAAACAAGAACAAACCACAATTTCTGCCTGTGCAGAAAATGAAAATTGGCTTAATTCCGCCTTCCCTATTGATTTGCACATGCTGGGAAACACAATACACCTACTCTCATCTTAAAAGAACAATTCTATACATGAACCAATCTTTTCTCCTTGGAAAATATTTTTGAAGTATGAAGGTGTTTCCATAGTGACACAGGTCTGGCCCTACTCAGATAAATTAAGGTGGCTGTTAAACTAGGTGGAACACTTGCACTGAAAAATAATAAAATCCAACAAAGCTGTTCCTGATTGTATTCTTCTTCAGCTACAGCAGAATTGCTTTTTAGGTGCTGGAAATTTGGACTAAGAATAGAACTCTATTAGCTGTCAGGAACAACCTTGTTCAACTCAGCAACATGTAGAAGAAACTTTCCCAATTCATGTCTGTCTGTTCTGTTACTGCAGCAAACTGATGTATTTCACTTACTGAGCTTATGAGGTTTCAGCTTGGAGCCAGTTAAGAAAGTGACCCTGCTTCTCCTGTCAGGACAGAGGGGCACACCTTGAAACCAAAACCACTTGACATCAGTAACAATAATCCAAGAAAAAACTCACTGAGCCCTATGACAAGGAGCAAACAGTACAGAATACAGCCTGGACTGAAGGAGGTCTCGTTTTTACTCAATGGAAGCTTTCATGGAACATCTCTAAGAGAAAAAAGGTTAAAATTAATTAAAAGAGTCAAGACCTTTTCGTATGACTGTGGAATGTTGAGTTGTACTAAACCTTCCCAGTGTGGTAGTTCAGCCTTGGATCACTCTTCAGGGGTGATGTATCTACCACCACCAGGCTCAAAACCAAACCAGAATTTACCCTAATGTTTGCAGCAGGATTTCAGAACCACATACCAAACTCTGTGGATCCTTTTCTGCTTTCCTTTACTCTTCTCCACATACAAAAGCACTTGTGCTGTTAAGTCATGCAAAAAATACCGCCATGGAAGATCAAGAAGTGCTGAATTTCTATGGCAAAAAGGACCGTGTAGGTATTTTAGACTGTCAAGGCTTGGAAAGAAGTAATATTCTTTGCTGTAGCTGTTTTTGCATTCAATTCCCCCAGACCACCAAGCAGTGCTTGCCTCCTACCTGTAGCCTCTCTCTTGCTCTTAAAATGGATAAAGCAACCAAAACCAGATTGTCC
This sequence comes from Campylorhamphus procurvoides, assembly GCA_013396655.1. Classification (NCBI taxonomy): domain Eukaryota; kingdom Metazoa; phylum Chordata; class Aves; order Passeriformes; family Dendrocolaptidae; genus Campylorhamphus; species Campylorhamphus procurvoides. Next base: position 125,889 of record WBMV01004950.1, on the reverse strand, counting down.
CATGCAGAAAAAGGAGTATCAGCTGAGACAATAAATACAAATAGAGAAAAATATTTTTAATAAGTTTTACAAAAATTCAACTTACTTGGTAAGCCTTGCAATTTGTCATTTCAGTTTCATGTAAGCATCATTAGAAGCCAGCCATGTAACCCTTGAAATCCTAGCACTGTCTGTGTCCTGTTTCCAGCAGCATGGCTTCAAGTAGCAGTGTGCTGCTGTTGTCAATGTAAGGCTGATATAACCATGATGATAAATAGACCATCATCAGATCCTGGTCAGCAGAATGAGCAATGTTTTGTACAATTGTTTGCTTGAGTTGTAATTCCTTCTTGTACATTTCAGAGAGCTTCAGAGAAACCTCATCTAAAATGGATTAAGAGACCAAGCACATTGATCAGAACATATCAGCAATTCTCTAAAAGTTAAACTATACTTGTAATATGTGGATTGTTAAAAAAAAAGCCTACCTTACATAAGCTATTGCCCAAATATAGACACCTTGTTTTTTAGAGTATTAATCCCATTTTTACACTTAAATGCTAAACAATTTTTTCACCTTTGGGATATACTTTACACACTTTTGATTTTGATGTGCGTCCCCATTTAATTCTAGAATAAGCAGTGGTATTGGTTCTCAGGAACCACCATAAAATTATCAATTATAATTGATCATTATCAATTACAGCTATTCCTCAAATAACTGAGATTTGATTTTAAAATTCGGTAATGCTATTCTGCAATACAAGCTTCACATTTTAGAGTTCCTGTTGATTTTAGATAATCTAAAGAACGCCCTCAACATGCTGTCAGGAACTTCAGCAATGCATGATCATCTGTGAGTGATACCAATGATGAAAAACAAAAGCAAAAAAACCCAACAGAAAAAAATGAACTGTGTAATGTAAAAACTAATACTGTTACTAGCTATGTTAGCAATACTGGTAGGAGGGTTAAAATGCATCTGTATAATCTTCAATTGTTTGACTTCTTAAAAAATAACTACACAAATTATTTTTAAAGAGAGAATGATCCTGTGTTTCTAACTTAGCCTGAACTGCCTTCAGAAGGATTTAGTCTTTCATGGAGTAGACAGCATCATTAAACGATTCAGTCACAATGGGTGTTTTGATAGCAGTTGTCTTTGTCATTCTTACCCTTTTAAGCTGGCAGAAACTTAATAGATAAGATCCCTGCTAAATTGTGGTAGTGAAATAAGAAGCAGGGCTTCACATGACTTTCACTTCACAAAGAAGGCAGTTGGTTTGCATGCAGTCAGGCTTCTCTTGAATTCAGAGAGTTTTAAAACTGGGGTAATACCAGTTAGGAGGCAGTATCGTTTGCCATCAAGTGAATGCTAAAAGAATTAACAGCAGACAGTAACATTTCTTTACTTGTCTTGACTGACGCTGAGATCAGAGGTATTTTTCTTTGGCTGTCTGCAGAATTAACTGTGGTATAGCTTGCTCTTTGCATTCAAGGATTTAACTTCAGTGTCAAGCAGTTAAGCCTCCAGCTTAACACCAGCAAGTTGCACATAAGTCTCTCCACAGAGGACATGGCTGTTGCAGCTTGGACACTGTAAGCTGCTGACAGGCTTAGTTCTATGCTGTAATTGTTGCATGTCAGACAATGCTTGGCTCCTCTCACACGCAGTGATCAGCAGTAACCCTAAGCCAAGTGGTGCATTCATGTGTTTATTGATTAGTCAGTTGTAAAGGAGACACACTCTCCCTCCCAGGCAAGACATCCAAATAAAAGGGTTTACTTTTCAGTCTTAAATTAGTTGACATCAATGACACAATGTAATTAGCTAAGATAATCAATATTTTACTTACAGAAGTATGGTGTGGGCCACGTATGAAAGAAGGGTGCTGTGCAATTCCCAGCTCCATGGCGGAATGTTTCCAAGTCACAGATTGCTTTAGTAGTTGAAGTAAGCTTTTCCATTTTCAGTTGTATTTTTGTCTGAAAATGATGAATGTGTAATCTTAATGAACATCTCAGGAACATGAGGCTACTGTAATCTCAGGGATTTCTTTAAAACACACTATTTATGAAGGCTATTTAGTTTTAGGATTTCTAACTCACATTTTTTTAACTCCAGGCAGAAATGACAGCTGGAATCTATATACTTGAGATATCCTGAAGTTTTGAATGCTGCAGATAAGACTCCGATTTTGCACATTCTTTTGTTTCCCTCAGGTAAAAATATACTAAAGCCCTCTGTGATTTTTTTCACCTCTCTCTACGTTTTTCCTGTAGCAATTTAGAACTGGGGAAAAACATCAGACAAGTGTAGCACAAGCCCTGTGTACACGTTTTCTTACATTATCATGTCAAAATTATTTAAATTTGTTTTCAAAAGATCAGCAGCAGGTGAGAAAGGCAGCTCAAGCTCCTAGTGACAATATATCTAGGCTGATCTAACAGCTTGCTTCAAAAAACAGGTCATCCCATCCACTTGCTTCACGTTCACCTGACTGTGCATTGCTGATGGGGATGAACATTTACCACAAAATGGAGCTTGCAAGCAGTATCTTTAAGTCAAGCAGCTAAAATACAGATATTTCTATAGACTTGTAAGCTGGCATAAACTCATAAGGAATGAAAAATAAAGTAGGTCATAGCAGCTATGTTTAGCACCCAATCTAACACTGCATAGACTTGTATTACACAGAAATAATAAAAAACTGCATCAACACACTTAGTAGACTGAATACAAAACTATCTCAAGGGAAAAAAAACAATGAAAAAACTCACAAATTACTGTTACTTTTTCCCACAGAACAAAATTTGAGGGAAATCTAGCTAGCTTCCTGCTTTTTCTAAACACTGGAGGACTGGTATGTAAAAAAAGTTGATCTACCATCTTTTTAATGGGCCTCCACTTTGGCAGAAGGCTGTAAAAGTTATTTTTAATATGAATTTTAAATTACAGTTTCAGGCAGAAAAATACTGTTTGCTTCCTGTCACACTGACAGGTGACATTAATTCCTAGCAATGTATCCAGAAAAAAGGGGTTACATAATAATTAGCTTCCTCTACTCTCTAGAGAAGGGGATCTGCACAGCAAATGCAGGTAGGCAGACTAAAAATATAACTGCATTATGTCTGATCAAAGACAGCTGCAAGGATACCATGGCAGGTAAAGCACTGCTTTATGCTTTGTTGTTTCCTTTGTCCTCAACAGAGGGAATATCCAGGATAAGAAAACAGAAAACAGGTGCAGTTTTAGAATGCATTCTTTGTACAACTTATTTCCAGATCAATTTATAAAGGGAGGAGTAGAATTATAAGCAGAAGGCAGACGTAAAACCAGCTTTCAAATTTACCAATCAAGCGAATAATTGGTGCACGGTGGATTTATAATCATCTAGGTTTGAAGCCAAAGAACTATAAATGAAACCCCCAATTTTCTGTCTACAATAAATACTTGGGGACATTTCCTTACGTCATACCTGAGCACACTTGGAATTGATTCATATTGACTAAGATTGCAAAAGGAGCATTACCATCTGCTTTAAGGTCTCAAGTAATTCTGCACAGCAGTTGTCCAGTTCTTCATTGTATTTTGGGGTTGGCTTTTCAGGTTCTGTGACACTGTTATCACATGCTATCTCCAGTTTCCTGTCTTGAAATCTAAAATAGAACATAAGACAGAATAAACAACTGCATATAGGTTTACTTGAGCTGTGCAGATTTAAAATCCATGTGGTCTGATCCTATAAAGTCTCTCTCTCACAGACGGTTTGCAAGAATTCCTACATAAAAATAGCACAAAGCATAGCTGGCCATGACAGCCAATGGGGATGACACCATGATCTTCCGAGAAACACAGTACTCCTCTATCTTAGACCGTATGCTTGAAAAAGGTGTGCTTGCAGGTGTTAAAATAGCACTTTGTCTCTCTTGACTCTGCCCCTGTGTTGGAGGTTGTTCTCTCATAATGGGCAAGGCATGCCCAGGCTTCAGCTGCTCTGGATGACAATCTGGTGCCTCACCACAAATTCGCATTTGTGCACACTTTAACCCAAGACATTTATCTGTGAACCCAGAGCAGCCAATGTACAGTGCCTGGCAGACTTTTCCACACCAGCTGTAAACTTAGACAGGGGAGAGGGAGCTGCTAGAGAGCAAAGGCAACAGCTGGCACCATTACAGCAAAATATTCCTCAGCTTGTACCTGTCAGAACCCTGTCAGGCAAACCCTCTTCAGCTGTCAGGACTCTGAAGAAGCTTTTTTCTCAAAGCCCCATTAATTAGAGGTTTCTTTTTACAGCATGAAAATAACAGCTTTATCAAAGTGGGGTTTATTTTTTCAGATTTTCAGTGGGTTTTTTGTTGTTTTGTTTTAGTTTAGTTTAGGTGGGGTTTTTTTGTATGGTGGTGTGTTTTTTGGTTTGTTGGGTTTTAGTTTTTTAATCATCACATAAAACATTTTTGTCTGTACAAGTCACTGATTCTTTTTTAAAATCTGCTCAACTTTTGACTTGAGTGAAACTTGGTAATACTGGCCTTGGTGTAAAATATGTAAGAGCGTAAGGGAACTCGCATGGGCTGAGATTTATAGAATTAAACTTTGTACATTTTATAAGTATTTTAAATATCTCTTATGTTTGACTATGTACAAGAAACGTTTTCCATTTCTTGCAAATATCATTAGGAGATTATTTTAATCTTTCTGAGACATTTATTATTTGAATGTAAATAGTTTATGTAACCAAAAAGTGCAGCTGCTGAGTTTGATCTAAGAGCTGGCTTATACAGTGACATGTTTTCTCTTCCATCTCCAGAAAGAATTTTCTAGTGAACAAAAAAGATCAATCTCTCAATAAAGGCAATCTTTATGGTGTCTTTACTTGTGTGTATTAGCATACTTACTGCTCACTGATCTTCATGTTGACTATTTTGTTTGCCGTAGTAAATCCATTATCATTCAGTCTCTCCCATTTCATCATTAAATTATGCCAGTCTGCTGCATTATCTTTAATTTTTCTTGCAGTGACAGATAAAACAGGCCTTCTTGGAGTACTATCAGCAGGACTTTTTGCTGTATGAGAAAATAAAGATATTGAAGCCATTTAAAGCATACAGAAATAAATCAGTGTCCATCAGCAGTTTGTGTAAATTATTCCTTGTTTTACGGGTGAATATTGATTAAGGTAAAATGGAACTTACATTAAATGGCTCTAGTCATGAAACCTAATTCCTCATCTATCAGCCTATTTACAGGAAAACCGGGTTATTAAAACCAAGCAAGCACTTTCTGAGATGTGATATTGCACCATGGACAGCAGCAGCTTTGCAGCGCTGACTAATCTAGCAGTCATCTGACAGTCAAATGTGAATGTGGTGTATGAAATCATGGCCACAATTACCCCATGCATGCAGTGCTCAGGCCATGGAGGTCTGGATTAAATCAGAGCCACATGTGGGCTGTGAGTCTGGGGGAAGGCTGTGTCCTGCTGCAGACGGTGGGTGCTGAACTACTGAGCACAAAGCCCTGGGCTCAGTTTGTCTCCCTGGAGGCCCAGGGAGCAGCAGGAACCTGCTGCACATCCCTCCCAGCACCAGCCCCACCTCCACACCTCAGGCCCAAGAAAAGGCCCCAGGACAAGCAGTAACACCCTGCCTGCACGTCTGCTGGATTTAGCTTTTATCCAGGGACACCTGGAAAGTGGTCACAGAAGCAAAGGCCAATCCAGAACGGGTCAGGCTGGAAGGGCTGCGGTGGGTGGTCTGGTGCGACCCCCCTGCTCAGGCAGGGTCATCGCAGAGCACACGGCACAGGACTGTGTCCAGAGGGTCCTTGGGTGTCTCCAGGGGGAATCCGCGTCCCCCGGTCAGTCTGTGACACACAAACTGTGCACGGAAACGCGGCTTTTCCTCACGTTCAGGTGGAACTTCTGTCCCTCAGTTCCTGCGCTGTGGCCCTGCCCCATCCCCCGGCACCCCTTTGGGTATTTACACACCCCGATGAGGTAACACATACAGTGCCACACGGGTGTCCCCGCTGCACCGCCCACACNCCCGCCGGCAGGGCCGCCCTGCCCCGCTCCGCTCCGCTCCGCCCTGCCCCGCTCCACAGCGGTGAGTGCAGCCGTGTCCCCGCCGACACCGCCCCGTCCCTGCCCCGCGGCCCGGCCCGTCCCTGCCCCGAGCGGGGCCCGCCGCCCCCGCCTGTTGCTGTTGCGGGCGGCTCTCCCGGCGGGCCCCCCAG
>WBMV01004950.1:1897-119562 GCA_013396655.1 Campylorhamphus procurvoides | reverse complement strand
CAGGCTGGAAGGGCTGCGGTGGGTGGTCTGGTGCGACCCCCCTGCTCAGGCAGGGTCATCGCAGAGCACACGGCACAGGACTGTGTCCAGAGGGTCCTTGGGTGTCTCCAGGGGGAATCCGCGTCCCCCGGTCAGTCTGTGACACACAAACTGTGCACGGAAACGCGGCTTTTCCTCACGTTCAGGTGGAACTTCTGTCCCTCAGTTCCTGCGCTGTGGCCCTGCCCCATCCCCCGGCACCCCTTTGGGTATTTACACACCCCGATGAGGTAACACATACAGTGCCACACGGGTGTCCCCGCTGCACCGCCCACACCCGTGACCGAGCAGTGCCATCGCGGGGGCCGGGCGGGCACTGTGGGCACACCAACCCCTCGGCGCCCAAGGCCGCGCTCNCCCCGCGGCTGTCCCTGCCGCTGGAGGACACTTCCCACCCCGGGTCTGGGCGGTAAATCCGGCATAAGCCGAAGCAAAGCCGGCGGGAGGGCCCCCGGTCCGGGCCCCCCGGCAGGAGCTGCGGGGAGGGGAGCGGGGTGGGAAATCGCAGGAATGGCCTCATGTCCGAGGGAGGGAGGGTAAGACAAGGGGTAGCAATGGCTTCAGGCTGGGAGAGAGCAGGTGTATGTGTTAGGTGTGTAATAGGTATTAGGTATGTCTATGAGAGTAGGAAGGTAGCTGTTAGGTATGTGTACACTATTAGGAAGATACGTATTAGATATATGTATGATATTAGGCAGATAGGTATTAGATATATGTATAATATTAGGCAGACAGGTATTGGATATATGCATGATAAAAGGAAGAAATTCTGTACTGTGAGGGTGGGACAGGTTGCCCGGAGAAGCTGTGGATGCCCTGGAAGTGCCCAAGGCTGGCTTGGATGGGGCTCTGAGCAGCCTGTCCTGGTGTCAGGGTTGGAACTGCATGATCCTTTAAGGTCCCTTCCAGCCCAAACCATTCCAGGGTTCTCTGAAGGATTCTTGGGAATCTTGGGTGTCACAAGACCATCAGCTTGAGTACAGCCAGATTACCTTGGCGCCTCTTGGCATACTGGGATGCACAGTGACCCCGGGTTCTCCTTCTTTTATACTTTCCATTTCTTTCATCTAGGTTTGTTTGTCGGTTTTACTGTTTATTTTTTATTATTATTTCAAAGATAAAATAAACCTCATTTGAGCCAAAAATGCAGCCTTTCACGAGTTATGTAAAGTGAAGTGTGTGTTAATCAGGTAACCATGACCTCTGTGCTGGCTGGTCATTTTCCTGAGCATGGGACACGCGAAAGCAAAGCTCCTTCAGCGAGGTGTGTGTTTGTGTTCTGCCCTCTGCTTGGCAGCAGTTTGCTGTGGAAAGTGCTGGTGATGTGGCAGTCAGGTACCCTGCTCTGGGGCTAAAATTGTGGGAAGTATTAGGAAACAAAAGGGCTTTCCTTTTTAGTTGGCAGGATCTAGCTGGGAACAGAGAATGTTGTGTTTAGCTGTGGTCATATATATGAGTTTGTCTGTGCTCTGAAGAACTTATATGTAAGGTTTTATGCCAAACATTATAGAAAAAGCCCAAATGGAGCTGTTGTCCCTCTTGTATAAAGTGCAATAACAGCTTTAGCCTCCTGCAGTCCATCTGTAGCATACCCTGGCACTGAACCTTTAACCACTGCCTGTCTGCTGCACCAGGGGATTATCTCTCACTTTGGTTGCTTTCTGGGACCAGAGGAAATAAAATTTTTTAAAAAAAGTCTGCTTTTCCAAACATGGCCTTGAATGCAGTATTTAAAAGCTTGTTGTGAAGTTTGTGAGACGAGAAGGAAGGACTGTCTGCCTGGTGATTGTTTTTGATGTGGTATTTTTCTCCACTTTATCTCTGCTGCAGGACAGCTGCTTAGCACAAGCTGATTTGCCCTGTTATGTACTTCAGAATAACGGTGGCTGACACAGAGTGAACATACTCATCCAGTTCCAAAATCTGCCTGAGAAAATAGATTATATCCCCTGTTTGCCTTGGATTAATGAGGTAGGAAAAATGGATAACAATTAATCCTAAAGCTGTTAATAAAGAGGAAGAGCCTACATGTGATACACAACTGTCATTAGAGGGGTATTGAAGACTTTAGGATCAAAATCAGACAATTGTGGCGTTTGTGCAGATGTTTGAATGTATAGGCCACATGGGAAGTTTTCTAGACCCTTATACATTTGTTTTGTGTAGATAAAATTAATTAGTAATATTTTTAGTAAAGTTCTGGTTTTGAGCTTTCAGTTACGTGTTTTTACACAAGCGGTGCAAATGTTTTGTTAGTCTGCAAACCACTCAAGGTCAAACTTAATTTGTGTGTGATGGCAAGAAGTTATAGTTCATTCATAAATTTTTACCTTTTTTGATTGTACAGGGTGAATAGATTATAGAGAACAAAAATCAATTTCATATTTTAACAATTTTGCTATCAGAGAATACTGAAATAAGATTGTGTGTATATTTTATGAAGAGTGAGAACCCTAACCTAACAGCAGTTTTAAATTTCAACTTACTATGTGACAAGACATAATTCCTCCCATTGCTTTCTGTGGGTGAGAAGAAGAATGCTATCGAACTTTCCCTTTTCTTTTTTTAAAATTAAATGTAAACTTTCAAAGCATGCATCAGGTTGCAGATAGGGTTGTTGCAGAGGAAAGAATAATAGGGTTTTTTTCTGGGTAATGCATGTATGCATATGTCCATAGTTTGTAATGAATTGCAGTAGTGGTTTCATTGAGCTGGAAGGGTAAGTGATGGAGACAGGGAGGATGAATTCTGAGGATTTGGAAGGTCCTTTGGTGAAGTGGTTCTAGCTACAAGAGCAGCTTTGGCTGCTGACAGGTGTGAATTGTAGGAGTCACAAAGGGGACTTGAAAAACCAAAATAAATGGAATTCATGAGATAGTAGCTGGGTAGTGGTAGAAGTGAAGATTAGACAGAGGAAGATTTGTACATGTGAGACTCAGGACTGGATTTTATTTTATTAGAAAAAGGTGAGGAAAAAAAGAAGAAAAGGCCATCAACTAGCAAAATTATTAAACTTGCAAAACAGCCTCTTCAGAACAGCAAACAGGAGACTTCAGCAGTGGATTCTCTTTTTATTTAGTTGACTGTAGATAGAAAGTAGTAAGTGCTGAAGGAACGGGCAAGAGACCTAAAATAGTGCATGGGAAATAGATGCTGTGTGAAAACATTGTGAAGGAGTAATGATGCACTGGGGTTATCTCTTAACCTAGAAAACATCTCTGAAAGGAGCTCTAAATTCGAAAATAGTTTGTACACATAAATCAGCTCATCTTTGTGGTATTTTGTGAAATAAGTGTCATGACAGGTTAGTAAACACTGGAAGGGAGTGGAATTAATTTCTAAGCTCCAGAAAGCAGTAAATTTTATCACAATTAAGAACATCGAATAACTGGTGCTAGCTTAGTTACTGGTAGTTTTTGTAACAGATAAAATATGAGCCCAGTAACCAGTCTTTATTCCTGCAGTCTTGTCTAACATGAGCTGGCATGGGTAATGTCATGCAAACAATCCCTTTGGATTTAGTGGAATTGTATATTGACAGCGAGTGTTGCCCAAAGCAAACGTGCTGAATTCTCTTGCACAATAACTGAAATAGTTTGGAAATTGAAATGTCTGAGCTTTTCACAGTAATGGAGATACAAAACTAAAACAACTATTATTTTTTTCTAATTTTGTTGATATACACTGTAAGCAATGTGTGAAATTGCCAAACAAATACCATTTTCTATCCTTAGAGAATTTAAAACTAGGCACAATAGGACATATCACAAATTGCAGTAGGGATACTTCACAGGATAACTGAGCATTTACAAGCATTTCTAATGTCAAATGAGCAGATTTCTTTTTTTCAGTTTTCTGAGGAAGTTATAACTTTACTGAAGCTAAAGAAGATCTTCAATGTTAAGATCTTAAACAGTCGTAGAAAACTTTTGTCTTTATTGAAATCCAAAATTTTTGTCTTGGAAAACTGCAAATATTTTTGGCAGATTCTAAGCAATTCTGTTGACTGGTCTTGCTCATGGCAAAATAAAATGCAAGAAGTGAATGTTGCTTTTCTTTTCAAAATCATCCATGAGGAGGACAACTACTGCTGCAAAATGTGCTTGTCAAGGTTGTCGTGAAGAGAAGAATTCTGGGTTTAATTAAATATTTTGAATATTTTTATGTTCGTCATGGTCATACCAGCTTTTTCTGAAGGAACCCAGTACATTATGTCTGTGATGAGCTCTGACTACATTTTTTTTCTTGGAAGAAGGCAAACAGACCCTTTGTTTCTGTTATTCTTAGATATTGTCCCCTAAATATATTTACAGTGTCACTCACAAGTGTGAAATTATTTGCTTATCCACAAAAGGAAACATGGGCATATGGTACGGTTTTTTTCTGTTTGCTCCTTTTAAATTCAGTCTCTACATTGGATATTTTTCTGGGCCTGTCAAAATGGGAATTCTTTAATTTTTGCTTTGCCCCTTTCTTACCACATTATTTTTATGTTTTGGTTATTATTTGATTACATAGCAGATGTAGCTTTAACTGAAGTGTTTCTCAGCCATGTTTTTCTCTTGGGCTGTGGGGCCTTAAGGAGTGGAACACAAATACTAGTTTGCTGCTTTGATGTTGCAGCACTGTCTGACACAGTGAATGTCCTGTGCTCTTGACACTGGTTGGATTGAGGGTAGAGGTTGCAGATAGATGAAGAAATAGATCACATGAATGTTCACTGTCAGAGGCCTTAAGGTTCTTTCACTAGGCAGAGGAGAAGAAATACTGTATTTGAACTCGAACTCTGACAAGCTTAGAGCTGCTAGAAAAAGTGGTTATCCCATATTTAGTGGTTGCCATGCATCATTAAATGTTCTGGGAGATATGCTTAATTGTTAAGAAGGTTCTTCTAAGAATAGCCACATTTACTACCAGAGTTTAGTTTGCTTTTTCTTTATAAAATCAAAAAGGAGAATTTTTTAGTCCCTGCTTGTTAAATGATGGCTTTCTGTTAAGCTTTTACTCTCTCCAAACAAGTTAATGGCATGTGTTTTGCTTTTGTCTTTCAGATTTCCTTATGTGGTCGAATAGATGTGTTTATTTCAGCCTTAAAATCGCTGGTGCAAATCCTTGCTATGGCATCTGTGGCTTCTCCGGTTATATTTAAGGAATTCTGTCCCTTATATTATCTCCTCAATGCCATTCCTACAAAGATTCAAAAAGGCTTTCGCTCTATTGTGGTGTACCTCACAGCACTTGATACCAATGGAGACTACATTGCTGTGGGGAGCAGCATTGGAATGCTTTATCTCTACTGCAGACAATTAAACCAGATGAAAAAATACAATTTTGAGGTAAATACCAACTTTTACTGTTGCCTATTCTGATGAAGCTGAGCTGCTCAGAATTGAGCTCCTGTTTGTGTCTCATTAACTTTGTGAGTTCTTGGTATGGTTTGTTTCAACAGGGGAAGTGTGAATCTATTACTTTTGTAAAGCTGCTGAGTTGTTTTGATGATCTAGTTGCTGTTGGTACAGCCTCAGGTCGGGTTGCAGTTTTTCAGCTTGTGTCTTCATTACCTGGAAGAAACAAACAGGTAAATCTTTGCATTTGGCTAAACTTTTGTGAGTTTTAATATGGCCAGTCCTAGTAAAGTGTTACCGTGGTTCTTTGTAATAGTGAAACACAGCAAGTTTTGCCTGATAGAATATCTGTGAATATGCTTTAGGCTTCATATGTTAAGCTTAAAGAAACAATAATCTTAAAGCATGTTTTGCATTACAAAAAATGTATTTAATCAAATACGCTTTTGAGGGATTTCTCCTGTGTAATACCTGGCTGATCTATTCAGTGGTGGGCTTTTTGTTGTTCGTTTAGGTTTTTTTTGCTAAATAAAGATTAGAATGATCTGCACTTTTGTAGTTGGTCTTGAGTTAAATCAGGCAAGGGTCACTGGTTAGGCTTTGTGCCTCTGTTTTCTCTTCACCTGGTTCTTGGTATTGTTTCACAGCTCCGGAGGTTTGATGTTGCAGGCATTCACAAAAGTAGCATTACAGCTTTAGCATGGAGTCCCAATGGAATGAAATTATTCTCTGGAGATGACAAAGGAAAGATTGTTTACTCTGCCCTCGACTTAGACCAGGTGAGCATCTGTTACAGAAACGTTAATTCGCACTAACACTTCCCTGAAAGAATGCTTGTGTGTTTACATATTTAGCAGTTGATTGCTTAGTGTCATGTGTTTAGTTGGATGGCTTTGTTGGTATGTGTACACTTGACCAAGAGTGTGCACACCCAGCAAGGCAACCATATCCTTCACAACTGCCTTACTTTTTTTTTAGAAAGTAATATATTTTTAAGAAAGTAGCCTTCTCATTTTTTACACTTCTGTCTGAAATAACTATCATATCCTCTTTCAGCTTCCAGCCACTATTTTCTCTTTTCTTTAGAAAGAGTGTCACTTTTGTTTGAAGGATGTGGCTTTATGGATTAAGTTCTTTTCTCAGAGTTGTTCAGCATCTCTGTCTGGAGTGCAGAATGAAAGTAATATTTGGGTGCTGCTGGCTCACTAGCATGTTACCAATAAATGGAATTTTTCTAATCTTCATTATACAGACCTGGGACATCAACAAAACAAATGCCAACTGAATTTCTATATGGGAGAGACACTTAGGCAACATTTGTCCTGATTTATCTATGACTGTCCCTCATGTGGTTTGACAGAAAAGTTTAACATCACCAAATGGAAGGATTTTTTCAGCATTGTATGACCTAGTGGTGGAGAAGAGGGAAAAAAACGTGTTCTCCTAGACCTTTTTTGATTTCAAGTGAAATGTGTTAGCTAATATTCCAAGAATAATTGAATTTCATGGTGTGCCACTCTGGCATACACAATTTAACTCCCTTCTCACCTACATAAATGAGCTCCATGGTCATTAAGTGAACTTTGTGCAACAGGAGTTCAAAAGCTTTTGTTTATTTGTTTTCTCTTGGGCTTATAAATGTCTCTGGAGTCGTAGTTACTACCTTGTACTTTTAGGAAGGTTTGACTTTTATTAATTGTATGTATCTTTGAAAGGGTACTTGCAACTCCAGCCTTGTATTGGAAGAGCCATCTTCGATTGTCCAATTGGATTACAACCAGAAGGTGCTGCTTGTCTCTACTTTACAGCGGACTCTACTTTTTTACACAGAAGAGAAATCTGTCAATCAGGTTGGAACACAGCCCAGAAAAAGGTAACCCTCATAAAATCTTGATGCAGGCACATCTATTAATGCTAGCATTTCAGAGTGGATTCCAGAGAGAGTGAGCTAAGCAGTGAAATTAATACAACACAGCAGTCTGCTCATAAAAAGTTAGTTACAGTAGCTATTTGTGATCAAGCATGAAATAGCAATTCTACCTATTTAGAAAGTATGTGTTTTCAAATATGGGACAATCATATTTTCAAGGCAGTATTATGCAAAAATATTTAAGATGTTTTCTCATTGTTTAAACTGAAATCGTTGGCGAACTTCCTCTGTCATGTGTCTTGTTTTACTGTGATTTGGTATGAGCCAGCATTGTAATCAGGTCCATCTAATGGGTGATGTAATATTTGATGCTAAAAGCAAGTCAGCATCCCAATTTTTTTTATACATTGAAGTGAATTAAAAAGGCAAAATCTATAAAGTACTTATATCTGACTTGAAAACTAGAAACCTCTTGTGTGGCTTTGACACCCTCTATTATGTAGTCTCTCTCTTGGATATGAAGGAAGAGGGAACCCCATCCTAGAACACAGACTGACTGTATCTGTAAACAGACGAAATTGACACTTGAAAGATCTATGATGCATCTGTCAGGGGTGTGAACAGTAATAGGCCATCTTCTGTGTGAAGGTTTTTTGCGGTGATAGTAATGCTGTTTCTGTGTGTGAGAGATGAAGGTTTTAAAAGCTGAGGTCTGTTCCATGCTTCTTGCAAGTAGAGGTTGTCAGTTTCTTGCATTGGTTTGCAGTGTTTTGCTTGGTTTTTATTCTGGGAGAAGGATGATACGTAGTAGGATCTTTCTGAGATGGACAGAGTGGCATTAAGGCTGTGAAGCTTATTAGGTAGAGTTATCTGATTTGCCTTATTGATGTAGTGTCTGACACCCAAAGTTGAGGGAAAATTTGTTATTTGAAAGCACTGCTCTTATCTTACTGTGTCTAAATTTGTACTTTGGACATTTGACTGAATACCTGAATCAAAGACTTTTAGTTTTGATACCTTGTAATTGTAAATTTTAAATAAATTCTTTTGCATTTTAGCACTGGCAAATTCGGAGCATGTTTTATACCTGGCCTATGTAAACAGAGTGACCTGACACTATTTGCTGCCAGACCTGGCCTTCGTCTCTGGAAGTCTGATGTTCACGGAACTGTTCAGGCCACATTCATATTGAAAGATGTATTTGCTGGAGGAATAAAAACTTTTGAACTGTATCCTCGCTTGGAACCACCTGACAGAGGAAGCTACAGCTCTCCAGAGAAACACCTTGGGCTTGTTTCGTGCTTTTTCCGAGAAGGATGGGTACTGACCTGGAATGAATACAGCATCTACTTACTAGACACTGTGAACCAGGTAGATAAACCTTGTGGGTGCATATTTTGTTTCTTTCTTGGTTTTGTCTATGCTATTTCATGACTTTGTTTGTGTAATCCATTATATTTCTGTGATTTAACTCCATATTTAAAACTAGCGAAGAAGACTTTATTCTTTCCCTTTTTGAGTTGTTATTGCAATAATATACTCACAAACTAGCTCAGTGTGTTATATATAGAAACTACATATATTTAGAGCTTTCAGTTGAGGTGTTAACATCATAGTCAATTCTGATGCTTAGCAAAGCATATAGAAATATAAAATCTGATAATTAATGCAGAAAGATTTTTTTTAGGCTTATAAATTGTGCCTGAAACTATTTATTTTTACCTTCTAGTACTGGTGGTGTCTGCAAAACAAAACAGTATTATGTTTTATTTGGTATAGAATGAGATGGTGGTTGTCTTCTTAAAAGTGCATATGGAGGTGAATGCAAGCCAGTATCTTTTTGTCTAAGTAGTATTAGACATTTGTACTATGGCATTCTTCTGCCACCAAATTGTGTATTACTTAAGTAGTTACACTGTTGCTGCTAGTTGGATAACAAACTGAATATATCTGTGGAATTGAAATCAGCATAAAAATGAGTTACATTGTGATTAAAAGGTTCTTTCCTGTTGTTTTTTTTCTCTTTTCTTTCTTTTTAATAAGATAAAAAAATCTTTATCCTGTAACTGCGTATGTTGATTAAAATTCAGTGAATACTTTTGTTGAGTATCATGTTTTGCAAACAGTGTCTTAATCTGATGACAGTTATTTCTTTCTGTATTGAATCTTTATAGGCTTTGATTGGTGGCTTGGAAGGATATGGTGATATTGTGTCTGTGTCCTGTACCAACAATGAGATTTTTCTCTTAAAGGGAGATAGAGACATAATAAGAATTTCAAGTAGACCTGAAGGACTGTCATCAATAGGTTTGTATATGTTAGCAAGCTTTAGTATGTACCTCATGAAACATAGTGCTTATTGTATTTTTTAATATAAACCCAGACAAACTAAAACCAACAAAAACAACCCAAAACAAAACAAACCCCATACAAATGCCTTCAGATTATTACAAAAATCTACCAGGTTTTGCAGAGTTGCTTATCTGTTTAACAGATTATATTTAGAAATCTGATTTATCTGCGCATCTGAGCTTCTTTGGCTGCAGTGAGAATGGGGGCATTAAGAAATTAAATATGGTTCCCTTTTTTGAGAGTGGAACAGCATTATCCTAATGAGGCATCTCTAATCTGGCCTTTTTTGAACCGTGATGCTGAAGCAATTTGGATTCCTGATCATGGTTATCCCTTTACTGATCCATCTCAATAGCTGAGGACATTGATTCTGTGCCACCTGTCACCACCCACATGGCAGAGAACATCTCAGCCTTCCTAGCGATGAAAGAGAAAGAACTGACAAACCCAAAGAACGCTTGATAAAATTTCTAAAAGAATTTGAGAGTTTATTTTCTTATTTGTTGCCATCTAAATTCAGCATTTGTGTTACTAGAACTCTCTAAAAGGGACTAATAATGCATTTAAAACACTCAGTCTTAGCTCTGTATTAGCAAGATGTAAACATGCTATGAAGTCTCATAGAATGCTGAAGAACCTAACTTTCTTCTCAGTGCACATTAGCCATAGCTTGAGTCATTTCAGCAGTTCTTTACAAACTTCTAAAGGCTGTTGATTATTTTAATCTCAACTTCTAAGTATAGTTTGAAAGGAGCCTTGAAACATATTTTCTTCTAATCGCTGTAGTGGTTTATCTGGTAATTTTCCTTGATATTTCAAGCTACTGAATGTTGGAATGAAAAAGTTAAAAATATAGGGTGGCACTTCAGTGTGTGATACCATTGGGTCTTCCAAGCTGCAGACCTGTGCTGGTCTTTATATATAAACATACATTCCAAATTTTGCTAATAGAAGCTTCATGCAGGGTCTGGGGGTTTGATAGTTTCATACAGATTAATTTACAGGAAGTTTACGTTGTGTGTGTGTGCAAATACATGTATATATAAAATATATAAATATATATGAAAGGTTGTGAACCTAGAATATTTTTTTTTCATAGAGACTCTTTTCTTCCAATACTCCAAGAACTATGCCCCTACTCACTTGATACTAGTATTTATTCTTGAACTAGTGTTTATAGTTTTCTTTTGGACAGTTTCAGATGTGAATTCAAAATTGTCAAATCCTTTAACAGATACGAGTCCTAAATTGCTGACCCCATCATCAGTAGTCTCATCTGTATCATCCAGCCCTTCACTGGAAACAGATAAAAGAATGGTTACTTCCCCTTCAAGTGCTGGTGATAAAAACGGTTCTTATTCTTCAGTGAAAGATGATCTGGAAACACCAACGCTGTCGGAAAAAAGTTTTGATAGAATGGGAGACTTGAGCAATGAACCCAGAAAAAGGGGCTGCTCTATAGTCAGTGAATCCCGAAGCAGGAGCAGTTCTGTGAACTCTGTGGACAGTGGCTCAAGCTTTATGATGTGTGCAGACCAACTTTCAGAAGCTCAGAGAGAAGGTCAGCTTTCCTCTCAACGGTTCAGCGCCATCAGCTCTGAAGATTTTGATCAAGAACTCATTGTAAAGCCAATTAAAGTGAAGAAGAAAAAAAAGAAGAAACAGGGTAGGTCTAGCAGAACTTTCCCTGTCACTGCTCGTTGTTAGAGCATGGTTACTTCTGGTGCTTCACAGGAGTGGGTGTGTTTGGTATGGTTTATGTTGTATTGTCATGGCACTGAAATAGTCTGAGGGATCATGGTGGGACATTTCTGTTTCAGAAGAAAGCTTGTTTTGAAAATAAGAAATGGATTAAGTCTTTTTAGATCTATTTGTTTTATTCTTTTAACTTTGTTCTGCTTCATTTAAACATGCGCAAAGTTCTAATGCATGGGTTAATGACAGTGTAAGTGGACTCTGCTTCCAGTTTTATGTTGGAATTGTGTAATAGCTATTCATTCTATTCTAAATATTTGGCAGTGTTTTTCTTAGACATCCCTTTTAGTTTGCTAAAATAGTGTGAGTACTTGATAATTTTAATTGCTTACTATTATGGTGATACAACTTCAAAACATTTTGCTATTATTACTTTTTTTGGCTTTATATGCATCATTCAGTGTTAAACTTAAAAAAAGCAGTATGTCCAGATTTAGATTTAGCTCTGTTCTTCCCCCAGTTATAAAAATATTTTAATTTCTTACTTTATATCAGAAGTTAATAGACTGTATTAATATTATTTTCCCCCTCACCCCCTTTTTTATGGAGAACAGAAAGTGGGACAAGGAAAAACCACAGCTCTCTGGAAGGCACACCAATTTATGAACGTCAGCTTTCTGGTGACAGTCCCCATTCACTGAATACAGATTCCTTTTCCGTGACTTCCAGCATAATGAGTGGCAGCATTGATCACTTGAGCACTGGGTCTCCAGATCAGGAGAGCATGTGCAGTGTGGAGTCCCACACCATCTTGCAGGAGGATAATGGTTCAGAAACTTTCAGTGTCCTACAGTCTCCTGAGTCAGCAACTGTACTAATTAATGAAGAAAATGGAGAGGTGGTTGATTTACAGAAATTTCCAAACAGTGACAGTGGCATGGGTACTTCGACTGTTATAGATACTTTGGCATCTGCATCTCCACTGATCCTCACAGAAGACTTGACAAGCAGCATTGATGGTGAATATAATGGTAGTGTGGTTTCTGCAAGCAATGAATACTGTCCTGGAAAGCTAAGCCAAGAGGAGGAGCAGAATTTCCCTACTTTGTGTAAAATAGATGAAGATTTAGATAAAATGAAGCTGCAGGATACTGAAAAATCTTTTGAAGAGCCGGACCTTAGAGACCAGATGTTTTTGGAATGTGACCATATGCTTGATGCTCAGACATCACTGACACCAAAGGAAAGTGATGAAACTGGTAGGGAAGACCAGCAGGAGCTCTCTCTAATCCACAGTGCTCTGTCAGACCCTCCTGCACTTCACTTTGACATCTCTAACAGTGTTTGTTCAGATAACACTTCCATTTCTGGATGGAATTTTGGAAGTGCCATCAAAGCTAAATCCAGTACTAGCACTGCTGAATGGGTAGCAGACACTCATGAAAGTAAGACTGAGAAATCTGCCTCAAGTGATGAAGAGGATATTTATGGACATGGATTACCGTATTCATCCTCGGAGACAAGCATGCCTGAAGCTGGTGCTGTGCCTGGTTCACAGGATGTGGCCAAGACAAGCCCAGAGGAAGTGGTGCTGTTAAAATCTGATCAGGTATTGGTTTTCAGTTTAGTTAAAGTATCTTTTAACTTCCAAAAGAAACATTCCTGTAATTACTGCCCTTTAAACCTTTTTCTTTTTTACTTGAGCAATTTTCTTTTTTACTTGATTCAAGTAAAGAGGTAAAGCGTGAAACCAAAAGCAGTATGTGTTGTGACTCTTATGAAATGTGAGGTATGGGACTTCAGAATGGATGACGTGTGCTTACAGTGCAAAGAAGCTGCTCTGGTATTATTCTCAGCTCAACAAAAATGCTCTTAGAAACTCATCCACTAAAGAGTGAACAGTAAAACCAAGTCATGCACAAGGGCTGCACCTTGCTCAGGTTTCCAGTAGCCCGTATTCTGCATGATGCTCTTCCCAAATTCAACTGATTTCATGGGGGAACTAATGCTGATTATCTCACATGGCTGGCTCCCGGTTAAGGATTATTTTACCTGTAAATACTTAAAAGAAGGATTAGTCTTTGTGCCCTAGCCAGCAGTTAGTGCTATTTAAAATGTTAGCAGTTTCTTTTTTTCTGTTATTCCTCTTCATTGTTATTTTGTGGGTGAACATTTCCAGAAACAGTAATTCTCATATAGACTTTAGATAAGAAATACTAAAGTTAATTGTAAAAATTTGCAAAACTGCCAAAATCACTGGTAGTTTTAGCAGAAGTGTGAAAAAAGAATTGCAGTTCTTCTGAGATGTTTGGGTTTTTTTTTTAGATCTGGACTTTTTTTTCTTAGATCTGTAACAGCCTTATATTGGGAGCACCCAAAGATTTATTGGTAAAGGTTGAGTTACAAGTTGACGATGTCCTATGTAGTAACAACTGCAGCCCAAAATGTAGAAGGCTTTTTGTTTCAGATTATGGTATTCTTACAGTCTGGCATGTTCAGAAAAGCTCCACTGATCCTTACCTTGCAGGTCATGTGCCCAGTGCTTGAGTTCACCTCACACAGGCCATCAAAATTTAAGATAGCAGTCTGCAAACCAGATTTCTGCAAAGACATGGCTCCTGTGCCATACAGAGAGTACTGCAGTTGAATATTTAGCTGTCTCTGCACTCCAGCTGTCTTGTTCTCTTTACTCATCACTTCCCTAGGCAATGAATAATTTCCTGGACTACAGACAGACTGTACATTTTTATGGATTCCTTTTTTTGCACCTGCCATTTGCTTTAAATATGTGCTCTAATTAATACAAGAAGATTTTCCACTTTTTGAAGGTGGATGACAGTGTGGAGGGGTTTGTGTTTTTTTACTGAAACTGTTGTTCTAGCAGTCTTATTGTGCAGTATGTAGAGAACACTGACAGATGTAGTTTTTATTTTACACAAGGTGAATGTACTCATTTGTTAAGGTTACTTAAGGTTCTTAAGTTCACCTTTTTTTAATCAAAACAAGGGAGGTGCTGTATTTAAACACCCATTTTCTTGTGCAGTTTGAAATCACCTGACACTGTTCTGACCCTACAGTTTTTAGTTTGCAGAGAGCTGGATGGGATACTCTGGCCCTGGTTATGGCATCCTGAGCCTGGTGGTCTCAGAAAAATACATTTGGTGCCTGGACTACCGAGGCAGCCTGTACTGCAGTGCCCTTCCCGCGGCCGGCCTGCGCTGGCAGAAGTTTGAGGATGGAGTCCAGCAAGTGGCAGTTTCCCCCTCAGGTGGGTTGGTTTCTGCTGCGCTGTCACCTTGTAAATGTAAAACTTGCATAGACTTGGGCATTTTTGTTTGCTTTGTGGTTTTGTTTTGTCTTTTAATAAGTTATTGTTTAATTAAATAAAACTTGTTATTTCTATGAGATTACAGTTACAGTTCAGTACAGATGTAATTTCCACTTAGGCAGTTTATTGTTTTTTTTATTTAAATACAGCACTTACAGAGACTTCATTGTTTAGGGCTTGTTTCATGTAAAAGTAGTGTGTTGATTTTATTTTCAAAAAAAAAAAGGGGCAATTACATGACTTCATCTTCACTACCTCCGTATGCCATGTTGTAGTTTAAGTGGCTGTGTCTCTATTGGGTTCACGTTGCATTGTGGGAGGTTTTCAACCTATTCTTGCCTGTTTAATATGAACTTCAGAAGTAGCAGTTCAGTGATAGGTAGAGATGAATGAATAGCTCCTTGTCTGTACAAAACCTTTGTTTTTGTTACGAAACTACAGAAATTCTTTACTGTGGGGGTGGTGAGGCACTGGAACAGGTTTCCCAGAGAAGCTGTGGATGCTCCATCCCTGGAAGTGTTCAAGGCCAGATTGGAAGGGGCCCTGAGCAACCCTGTTAGGTGCAGTTGGAACTAGATGAACTTTAAGGTCCGTTTCCACCCAAACCATTCCGTGATTCACAAATTTAAAATTCTTTTTGTTTTAAGTGTTGAACTCGCTTTGTGTATGTGTGGATTTGTTGATTTGATTTCTTTTTAAATGCTGAAGAAAAAAAACTTTTAAGGTATGGCACATTTGCATATAAATTTGCTTTGGGTGGTTGGAAATGAGGATTATGTTGGATTAAAAATATGCAGGGTTTGGTTATAAACTTGTGTCACTTTTGGCCTTCTGGATTGTTCCAGGACTGGTGCAAAAATACAAGTTTATCAACTACTTTCATTACTTTTTCTCCTGTGTTGCCACTACTTTTCTTCTGTCATAGCACATATCAATCTTCCCTTCTCTCTGCAGGGAAAGATCTGCTATCTGTTTTAAGAACAAAGAAATTCTATTTAATCTGTGGCTGAGCTTTGTTATGTCCAAAACAACTTGGGAGTAATTGTACTAGGTGACAGCATAGGTTCATCCAGCCCAGTATCCTACCCTGAAAAGCAGTCAAAAGCAGGTCCCTGCAGAAAAGTCATAGGAATGGGTGTGTGTGACATTTGCCCTTGGTAGTTTCAGGCTGCAGTTGGTGGTGGTCCAGAGATTTCCTGGGCAAAAGGCTGTTTCTCTGCATTTACTGTCCTTCAGTTCCAGGAACTCACCTAGCTTTTAATTGAATCCATGGAATTTTCTAGCATGCACAGTTTGCCTTGTATTAATGTAGGAGCATGTTAACCACAAATGTCAAAATGGAATCAAATGCTACCCTGTGGAATTATTCTAAGGAAGTTCATATGAAAATGTACTGTTTTGGTACAAACTAACAGTTAAGTTTGGGGTTCTGTTTAGTTTTCTTTTTCTGAGCTATCCTGGCTAATTCAAACAAGGGGAGAATTCTTGAGAAGGATTTGTGCAGTAGCTTTGCTGAGTAACAAGCAGTGATAACTCTGCCCACTGTGGCTTGGACAGCCCACCTGGTCAGTCCCTTGTGACTGGTCCAAAAAAGTTGTGATTTACTACTAATACTTGTAAAAGGTGAAAGTACCAAGACTGAGCTCTTTATGCACCAAGGATGTACCAAACTAGTACAGAAGCAAGTCTTGGACTTCAGTTTCTTAACATTGGCCCTGACATGGAACTTGTTTGTTAGTTTTCAGTGTTCAACCGAGGAAAAGTAACATGCATTTGAACATTGAAAAATCACACATATTCTGATGGTATATGCATTTCAGCAGTTCCTAGGCAAGTTAGCCACTGTTCTGATCTTGCTTTTTAAAAAAAATAAGTGGTTTTTAATCTTGCATTTTTCTTTAGTGTTATTGCTTTACTTTTCCCCTCCCATTAGTTTAGGTGCAGGTAGGACACATCAGCTGTGTTTGTTACAGTAATTGCTGAGTGCTATTATGTTCTCTCTTACCTCCACTTATAGGGGCTCTTCTCTGGAAGATTGAACAGAAGACTAACAAAGCATTTGCCTGTGGAAAAGTAACTATAAAAGGAAAACGCCACTGGTACGAGGCTTTACCCCAGGCTGTATTTGTAGCTTTAAGTGATGACACCGCCTGGATTATCAGAACAAATGGAGATCTGTATCTGCAAACAGGTACCTGAATTAATTGCAGGCTCTTTGAATTTTTGCAGGCTGAGATTATTGCGTTTCAAATCTATAGTGTGTTCACAATTTGTTATAAACTTTTATCTGCAGCCAGGACATGGGGAAGCCTTTTTATCTTAAGAAAAGTTTGGAAACAGTTGTGAGATTTGTGTAATTAGGAGAGTGGAAAAGCCGGTTCATAGACACCTTTTGTGTGTGCCAAGTGGAGTACATACAGTATAGAGAGTTTGACTTGGGGAGGATATAGAATGGATGCAGATAAATGGAAAGGGATTGCAGAAAATTTCAAAATAATATCCTTCCTTTGAAAATGGAATGGTGCACTGAGACAACTGAGCCTCAAGTGGGTTTTTTTGCTTTAAGGATTTTAATAGTTTTAAGAAGGACTTTGAAAGGTGATCAGATACTGTGTGGCTGCTCAGAAGGACTTTGGGTACAGGGGCAGAAAAGGGGAAAGTAGAAGCTATGTGTTTTGAAGGTAAGAGTTACCACTTGATAATGAAAGGAAGGTATTCTGAGACAGAAGATCATGAAGTGCTTTGGAAGTATAAACAAGTGGTATGTATTTTATGTGATAGAGAAAGCAAAGCCGTGGAGGAATGGAATGGGCTGTGAAGCATCAGCCTTCACAGCTACCTTCTTACGGGATGTGAATGAGGCAAGATCTGGAAAAAGGGATAGTGCAGTGGCAGCTTTGAAGTCGTGGCCTTAATTTAAGTTCAGAAGGTGTTATGCAAACAATTTTCAGGCTAAATAAAAGGAGCAAGGATAAAGGATGGAGGTACAAGTTTTAGAGATGAAAAGTATCAAGGACCCATGGTCATGTTGGCACAGGATGCTGAGTTGGTAAGGAAAAGTTACCCATAACATGATGAAGGAATTACTGGGGAATGAAGAGGAAGACCTACTAAAGCAGGACAACATTTCAGAGTGGCTATCAAAATTCTTATTTTAATTTTGGCATTCTCCTATTTTCTATTTTAGATCTAATTATTGAAGCACAATACAGAAATTCTTTGTGATTAAGAAAACTTTCACAGATAATCTACTCCAATTATTTTCTTTTAATTAAGCATAGTAGTTACAGAGAAATCAAGTGGCCTGCCCATGGTCACATGCATAGTGCCAGCAAGCTTGGATAGTGGTGATCAAGAGTGAACTTTTGATGCCAATCACACAGGGTTCTGTGGACATTTGAATCAGTATTATTCCTCTCTGTGAGAGATTGGTTTGCTTATGTCAGCTTACATTCTGCTATTCTTAGACTTATAAATTTGTCTTTCGATGCAAGAAATAAACTTGCAGCATATCTGTCTTGCTAATGTGAGGCAACCAGTGGAAATTGTGTCTCCAGGATTTTTTCATTCTCTTCACCGTCTTCTCTAGCATTTATAATAAAAGTGTGTGCTCAGAGGTTTAGAAATGAGCATTCTTATTAATTTGAAGCATCACACAGATGAGTCTGCTCGTACTGGCTTTGGCAGCATGACAAGATTAAGCAAAAGCTGTGTCTCTTGAGGTGTTTCACACGGAGCTGTGTAAATCAAGCTTCAACGTAATTGTGAAGAAGACATGTTCCTGTAGATTAGGTGTATAAATGTGTGCAAAGTGCCTGTAAATCTACCAGAACCTCTCTGCTCCTTTCAGTACTATACACTGCAGCATGCTCTTTTGAAATTGCTGTGCAGCCACTGTTCAGATCAGGTTGCTTCTTTCTCTGACACGTTTTGGGCAAAAGTTCTTCCTTTATTGGCTTTTTCTTTTGATGCTTCCGTCAGGTCTAATAGAGGTTTTATAAATGGAGATTCCTGGTACTGACACTAGAGGGAGAAAAGGAACAGAAATGACAGGACATGACTCGTGTGCTCTGCAGGATGTTGAAGGATGTACAGTGTTTTATTTCTTAAAACGTAAACTCAGCTATATTAGAGGAAATTGTTATTAGTTTATAGAAGAAAAATCTGGATCAAATGCAAAATGTTAGCGTGTCAAGGATATTCCCCTCCTCAATTTCTTTTACTGAGTTGCTTTACCTCTTTTTGTTGCAAAAAGCCAGTTTGTAAAGCAATGCTCATTCTTTGATTTCTAGGCCTGAGTGTGGATCGTCCTTGTGCCCGAGCAGTAAAGGTTGACTGCCCTTATCCACTGTCGCAGGTCACATCCCGCAATAATGTTGTGTGGGCCCTGAGCGAGCAGCGGGCCCTGCTGTACCGGGAGGGAGTGCGCAGCTTCTGTCCGGAGGGAGAGCAGTGGAAGAGTGATATTGTCAGGTAATGGCACTGTGGTGGGGCATTCTTCTTTATTTAATCAAGACTGAGCTCTTTATGCACCGACAGCTTTATGAGCTCACCAGTTATTTGAGGGTTTGGATTTTTCCCTGAGATTAAATCTCAGTGTTTTCTTGGTCATCCACACAACTGGATAACACTTTTGCACTTCCCAGTCACAGATTTCTATAAATATTTTGTGTAGTTGGTATTTAGCTTTTTTAGTTGACCCTCTGCTCATGGTAGATATTTTGTGATAAAGGTAAAAGCACTGAGTCTCTGCTGCTGGCTTTATAGTCTTTTGTAAGACTATATCATCATCCTGAAGCAAATATAGGAAGAAATTCCACTTCTTGCCGTCATACGATTTTATCTGCTGAATATCCTATTGTGAAGCTTTAATTTGTGTTACCTCACAGCCTGGTATTTTGGTCTTTGAAAAGTCTAAGGAACCACTCAGTATCTTGTTCAAATCTGAAATTTGCATGTACTTTAATCAGTTTATTTAAGGAAAAAGCTGCCTGACCTACACACTAGGTACCTTTCATGTTCTTGGTCTTTGTATTAAAATTGCTCAAAGCAGTTACTACTTGTTCTTAAATTGTCCAGAAAGGTTATCTGAAAGCACAGGCATTGTTTGCTACCTTTTCAGTGTCTGATATAATCACCTGTTGACTTTCTGAACTTGAAAATTATTTACTTATGCAGAAAACTTGCAGTTCTAAATTCAACATTTATCTCTGCCATATAGTTAGGGTGAGCTTTCTATTTATGGTCCCTTAGCTGCTAGTATTGTTCTCAGAATAGGTCAAGGAAGTTGGAGGAGACACATTTATGAGGCTGTTTTATCAAAAACAACACAGCTCTTGATTGCTTAAAATAGGTTTTGTTTAGTTTTACTGTTATGTATCAAAGTTTCAAATATTGAGTGATCTTTGAAGGACTACTTTGTTGTTGAATGTTTTTACTTATACAAACTAATGAAATATAAATGACTGAATAACTGTGAAGATTTGATATCAAATGTGGTTTTTAGCTTGGTCCAACTGAGTTCAATCATTTTAACAATCATTTTAAGCTGCTATTATCATTGTAACAGCATCCTTAAAATACCATTACCATAAATTTCAATTAAAGTTTTTAATTTTATTGCTTGCTTGCATTTTCAGTGAAATGCAAGCTTTGGAGCCAGTGTGCATAACGCTTGGAGATCAGCAGACATTATGGGCCTTGGACATCCATGGCAATCTCTGGTTCAGAACTGGTATAGTTTCCAAGAAACCACAAGGAGATGATAACCATTGGTGGCAAGTAGGCATTTTTTTTATTTTGCTCTGAGTTTAGTGTTTCAGCGTGGGTTCATTATTTGTGTTTGGATTCTAAGATAAAAGTTAATTGGTCAATATACTGTAGCACTCTTTATTCAGTATATTAAAACTGCAGTGTGGCTATGCTGAAATCCCTTTTCATGTCTGCTGTAAAGAGGCGGGGAGGGGGGAGAAACCATCTCATGATCATCCAGAGCAGCATCACAGGAGTTTTCAAGAACACAATAGGTTCATGTCAATGGTGAATGTAGCTTGGTGCCTCTACAGTGGCAGCAGCACATCCTATTGAAGCAGAGCATCCAGTCCAGCTGCTGAATGCAATCTCTTATCTTCCAGTTCCCATCCTTTTCCTTAGCTAAGTAAAATACATTGTAAGTAACTGCAAAAAAAACATTTTTCCATTCACTTAAGATTTCTTTGAACCATGTGGACCTGTTTGCTTCAGTCATGGCTCATGGGGGTAAAAACAACTCAGTTACTGCAAGTGCTGTCTGGTATTGATTTGGAATTCCTGGTTTCTCCAGCTTTTCTTGTTTTCCCCAGAGACGTGAGTGGGGAAGGAGTACAAAACCAGTTATATTGAAATACTGTTTGTCTATATGCCTACCTAAGTTAAAAGAATTTCAGTTTATGTGCATATATAATCTTACATGTGGGCATCATGAGTAGCTTGGCTTTGAGGTTACTGGCAAACTGCTGCTCTTTTTGTGCTCTTAGGCATTTCCTTCCTTTCTAGGAGTATCCCAGAGTGTTGCCAACCTACTTGTCCATGGCAGAACTTGGGCAGTTGCTTATTTAGACCTCCTTCTGCATTATGAATTAAAATGTCCAGGAGGTGGTTGTAAAAGAGTATTACATACTGGTTTTTGTGATGTGGTTTGAGTTGCTACACTGCACAGGTTTCTCTCTTCCTTTGGGAAATTGAAAATTCACCTCTCAGTTTGTAGAGTTCAACATGTTTTTAGAGGGAGAAAAGAGGTGACATCCTAAAAGGAAGGCTTTCTTTAAAATGCAGAATTCTAAATGGATTGTTGGGTAGGAGGGAGCTGTGAGCTGATGTTTAATATTGATTGTGGTTTATTAGCAAGACACTTAACTCAAAATGCACCATTTTTATTTTTCCCTTCCTGCACTTCAAAGCTTTCTAAACTCTTGGTAGATTTCCTGTTCATAAAGAACACACACCAAAAAGAAGCTTCTGGTGAAAGTTTGTGCAGTTCAGCTAAAAGCTTAACTAATTATCAAGAGCACTTTTTTTTCCCCCCAGGTGAGCATCACTGATTATGTAGTGTTTGACCAGTGCAGCCTGTTCCAGACAATAATCCAGGCAACTCATACAGTGGCAACAGCAGCTCAGGCACCTGTGGAGAAGGTGGCTGATAAGCTTCGAATGGCATTTTGGTCACAGCAGCTCCAGTGTCAGCCCAGCCTCCTTGGAGTTAATGGCAGTGGAGTCTGGATCTCTTCAGGCAAAAATGAATTCCATGTAGCAAAGGGAAACTTAATAGGTTGGTGTGCTTTTACATCCAATATTTTTAAGTTAAGAAAATTAAATAGGAGGAAATAGCTACAGCACCACAAAAATTACCCATGGCAAGTCAGGGCAACTTTAACAAACATGTTTAAAAATTAAAGTAAATGATTCATTAGCATTTGGTCTTAAATACTTTCTCATTTAAAGGGAAATATTTTTCATGGAAAAGTCATTGGCAGCTAGTGAACTGTGCATGAGTTACTTCTTTTAACACCTACACTTGTCTCTTCTCTGGGATGAGAAGGCAATATTAAGCTGTTGTACCTGTTTTATTTAGCACAGTGGAGTCTGGTTCACCATCAGTGTGACTATGCAAAACAGTAATGTGATGGTTTTACAGTGCCAATAGAGGAATTGCTTTATTTTTCTTGCTTTATTTCTCAAAACAGAATTTTAGTTTGGTACATCTCTTTGTCCAGGTAAAGGCTAACAGTAGACCTAGGACATTGTTTAACCTCATCACCAGTTTGGTCCCCTTCAATTGGTTGAAGACCATTAATCTTCTCCTTGTTCCTTTTCTGCATTCCCAGTTTTCTTTGTGTGTGTATACATATGTGTCAGGAGGAAGTTCTCCCCCTCCCCTCAACAGTTTCTTGAAAGATTTACATAGAAAATCTTGCCTAAATTATATTTAATAATTTATTGCCATAGAATTTCTTTTAAGCTGTAACATTTTAAGTAGCAGCAAATTTTAATAGAAAATTCAGTTTCATATTAATACCACCCTATCCTTTCTCTCAAGGCACTTACTGGAATAATATTGTGCCTCGTGGTACTGCTTCTGCCACAAAATGGATTTTTGTGTTGGCTTCCACAGCTTCATCTAAAGAAGGTTAGTGAATCAACAGTGCAGGCATATACTATCTGATTTTTAAATAGAGCGGAATTTATGGTGTAAGTAATTAAATATCCTGAATTACTTAATATTTTGCCTGTCTTTTCTATATGCAGAGACCTAAAGTATTTGAAGTAGGGTGGAAATGTGTCTGTAAAACTACTGGAGATTAAAATAACGTATTATTCACTCTGACCTTTGGTGTGGAGTGGCATTGCACAGAAAAATGGGTAGTTCTTTAAGAGCAGTAACTCCCTAAATTTCTGGAGCATGAATTGCCAGAATTTGTAATAGGAAATCTTGGAGCATGGTCTGCTGGAATGCCTTTACTAACCAAGTGTTTCGCCTGTCAGTGCAGCTATTGCAGCAAAATTGCACATTTTATTGGTAAAAATGAGACCACACTAGGGAATTGAACTGCTAGTTACCATAGTTAGCAATTCCATTATCTGAGTACACTGGCTTTATGGGCAAAAGTATGTGATTTAGAGCTGAAAAAGATTGCTATTTTTTCTAAGGCTATTATCAAGGATAAGAGCAAAAGAATAAAGGGAGGTGTTAGTACACTATTATGTGTTTCTTTTCCCTATTAGTTTCTTCAAATGAAACATTTCTTCAAATGAGATTGCTTACTACTTGATTCGAGAAAGGAAATATTTAAGTGCCTAAATAAGAACTTAGGATGTGTATTTTTCCTTCAAAGTCTTACCTGTGAACGTAGCCAAGAAGCTTTAGTTTTGCCTTCAAATGTACTGCTCGTTTGTTGTTCAGAAAACGTAGATGTGTAAAAACTTTCTCAGAGTGCATGAGGAATTATTTTAATAACAGAAATGTCCCTTTCATAGGAAGCTTTCTGTGGCTGTGCCAAAGCAGCAAGGATCTGTTTTGTGTCAGTGATCAGAATCCTCAGTTTCGTCCTTCTACGGTGCAGCTGCCACCGGAGACTGAAATGGTGCACTACTCTGCCTGCCAGGATGCCATTTGGTGTTTGGATAGTCTCGGCCAGATATTCATCAGAACGCTCTCATCCAGCTGCCCAACAGGGATGCACTGGACAAAACTGGATCTCACCCAACTGGGTATGACATTTTTATTGAATAGAGTATCTCTTAACCCTTAGCATATTGTCACTATTTTCCAGAAATGTTTCTCAGTTTACTGATAGAGAATATAACATTTACTGGGTTAAACAATAACTTGCAATAACAGACCTCATGGCAGGGGATTGTAAAACATCTGGAACAGCTGTGTCTTTCAGTGTTCTGTTTAGCATTTTCCTGTAGACAGCATGTTTGCTGTTTGCAAGATACTTTGTGTGTGTTTGTGCATCTTGCAGTTGGTCAGTCTGAGATGGCTGGGCCTGAAGTGGTGCTGTGCAGGTTTGTCAGCAGCTTTAACTAGTCTTAACTAGGCTCTTGTACTGCAGTATAACCATAATCAGCTGGTCTGGGGCAGTTCAATACACAAAGCCCTGAATTTTGTGATTAAACACATTTTTAGCAGAGTCATCAAAGCTTCATTAAGATCCTGTCAGGGAGAAATTATGCTCCAAGAGTTGCATCATCCATGAGTGATACAGCAATAACACTCACGTTCAGCTTTATACTGATCTAATAATTCAGCATAATACTCAGAATGTGCTTCTGGTTACCTGCTCTCTTCATTTGCTTAGGTGGTTGACCATATTTTGATCATTAAAATATACTTCCAGTTTGGAGTTTGTCTCTGGGGTAATCAGATTACTTGTCAACTTCATCAATAGTCTTCCAATCAGATTTATTTCTGTGCTAGTCTGACTGTTAGAACATTCCTATCTCCATGCTAACCTGCGTTCCTCCTTCAAGTGAAGATAAAAGAAATGGAGACTATGCACCCTTTTAAAAATAATTCAACTGTTTTGCAATTTTTCCATTTTTAATGGCAATGATCACGACTGGTCTGAGAACAGACAAGCAATTTCAGCTTCAGGGTTAAGGAAAGGCAGACACAGCTGTCAGACTTTGAGCCTCAATCTGTACAGTTTTACTTCACAGAAAACTTTTTAAATTGTCTTTTAAAATTAATTTGTTTGTCATTGTACACTAGGTGTTTCAGACCTGATGAATTGGTTCTAAATCACCCATCATACCACAGTTTAAACACTGATACCTTTTACCTTCACTGACCTCCAGGATAGAGTTGTCCAGTGTCCTCCTATGTTATTAGTTTGAAACCTTTCTCATGAACCGCTTTTTTTCCAGCAATTCAGATAGTAACTGTTAACTGAAATAATAAATAACTTCTTGCTATTGTCTGAAAATCTCAAAAGAATTCGTTAAGGAAATAAGCAGAATTAATGTTAGAGGAATGTAATATCTGGCCTGTGAACTGCAGCAGTTCAGAAGTTCAGCCTTTACATTCAGCTGTTCCTATCAGCTCTGTGTTACATGGTGGTGGTATAGCAGAGATCTGGGGTCAGGAGATACTTCAAACACACTCTGCTTTACCTGTCACTTGTGGGTTAATAGTGAAATGTGAAAATGTTTTAGGGATTTTTCCTCCAATTAATTGCATATGGTAGCTCACTGCTGACAAGTGCCTATCCATGACTATAATACAGGAGCCCTTATTTGCTCTTACAGGGCTGAAGAAATGGGAGAACTATTGTTATTGTTCTGGTGTATAAGTTTACTCCTGAAACATTAGGGCTGTAGCTGGGGGGCATGAAAGAGTGGGAGCAACTTGCTGTAAAATGTAATTCAGGATTCTGTATGGCAGTGATGGGGTTGCCAGCATTAAGGTTGAAATATTATGTTAGTAGTATCTTTCTCTTGCCTTCACACTATGTACTGGGAGGAGTACCTGGTAAATTATTTTGATTAGAGTTCCACTATTGCTATCAAGGCTTCTAAACACAGTAGAATGACCTTTAGGTTTTAACAATAAACAATGCCTCTGAATCCTGCTTCTTGCTCTAAACAGTAGATGGCTGTGGTTAGCATGACCTTCTCCTAAGATGCAAGCCATCAGAGGGAGGAGGGAGGAACCCCAAAACATTTACATAAGGACTGCTTTTTTGAATATCAAATTGTACTGTAGATGTAAATAATACCAGCTGTGCCGAGTAGGTGATATGTGATTCCATGTGTGAGTGCTCTGATGCTTGGCTGGATCAGGACACTTCAACAGCTGAGGTATCATATGGCAAAGGCTTTACTTCGAGTCATATGTAATGTTAGAAGCAATAACAAGGTTTAAAGTAAGATTTTGACTTTGTGGCTGAACATCAAGCCCCTGCCTGCAAAAAGAAGTTGTTATAGATATTCTTATCCCAAGCAGCAGAAGTTTTTGTGTATAGTTTTGTCATTTTGTTTTTAATGTGAAGCTGTATGATGAAAAGAAATTTTGGGATGAGATTATTTAATTCATATTCATAATTAAAAGATAAAGCTCTGTTGTCCTGTTGTTCTTTCCCTCAGCAAGCCTTAACATCAGGGAATAATGCCTTCTGCAGAAATAAGTGCTTTAAACTTGCACTGTGGGGGATAAAATTGCACCTCCTTCTTTAAGGAATGCTGTGTCTGATGCACTTTACAAGGATTTGTTGCCAGATTTCACATACCTGAAGAGTGAACCAAGAATGTTACCAAGAATGGGATATCCCAAGCAGCACTGGCATGTTCAGTTAACCAGTGAGGCCTATTTTTAGAATCTTTAGTTTGGAGTCTGACCAGAGCATTCCTTCTGTAGTGTGTCTGTACTGACTGGGCCCCTCTTTCTTTGGAACATGTTTTCTGTTACTTAGCATTGTGCTGTCCAACAGGAGGAGAAAAAAGGGAATAAATGTTAGGTATATTATGTTGCATGGCTATTTTAAAATGAATGTGAAAGAGTAAGAGTTTCAGTAGGCAGTTAACTAGGAGTTCTTTTTGGTCTAAAATATCAGGTGTGCTTCCTTACAGTCCTTGCAGGAACTAGACTAAACCCAAAACACAAACCATGCCAAAATTCCAAAACACACTTATTTGGCAGCTTTGTTTTCATGGTGCTGACTTACACAGAGTTAAAATACTGCTGCACTTTTGCTATGGGTGTAGTAAATACATACACTAGTGAAAATAAATCCATTTGAAAATTAGTTCCTTTGTGTACAGATGTGACACTGGTATGTTAACACTGAAATGCATAATCCATATGCTCTCATATTTTTAAAGTGCTGGCATTAGGAATGTTCTTTGCTGAATGTGTATTAGCAGATCAACACCTTTAAAAGTCTCCAAGCATGGCCAGCCACAGAAGAGTTCATGCTAGGTCATGTGGAAGTTTGTCTAGGCATTGATAACATTTGTCACGGAATGGTTCCCTGCTTGAATTCGGTTATTTTAATAAAGTGTTTTTAATGTGCTTTAGAAATTGCAGTACCCTGTGACTAAAACATTTAATTTTAGATTTAGAAGACAAATTGCTCACATATACACTACCTGTTGGTTTTATTCATTGTATCCGGTGATTTTTTTTTTCTTTCATAAGTTGTATTAACTTTTAATCATTTTTATGTGACTGTGTTTAAAGCTAGTTTAATACAATGAAGTCTCAATAAAAGTTCTCATTATTAGCTGAATTTGAAAGGATAATGCCAGGTTGTTAATACTCTCTTTGTTATTAGGTGCTGTAAAGCTGATCAGCTTGACCTGTGGAAATCAGCATGTTTGGGCCTGTGACACCAATGGTGGCATTTATTTCCGTGTAGGAACTCAACCTCTTAACCCAAGTTTGATGCTTCCTGCATGGATAATGATTGAGCCACCTATACAGGTAAAGCGTTGATTATAATTCTTTGCAACTTGGTGGTTTAGCTCTATGCCAAACAATAAACCAATAATTTTAACACTCATGGAAAACAGTAGAGACAGCTATTGTTTTCCTTTTCTAGTGAAAATTTACTCTTCTTGTAGCCTGCAGCAGCTTTATAGGCACATAATACAGTGCAGGCTTAGAGCTACATCACAAGTACCTGCTGTGTGCTAAGCAAGGGGCTGGATGGGCAAACAGCGCAGAGCAGAGGGTGAGGGAGGGCTTTGCTCAAGTGGCATGTTGCTGAAGTGTCTGCCTCCCTCTTCCTTTATCCTCACCCTTGTGAGTCTGGGATCCCTGCTAGGGTGCTGTGCCTGCTGACAGTGGGAAAGGTGTCGGAGCCAGTGATGTTTGCTGGGCTGTGCAGGGTGTGCCAGCTGTGAGGGTCTTGCTATGGTTTCCTCTGACAGTCTACAACTTCCACCTGAGGGGAGGAGGAGGAGCAGGCACTGATCTCTTCCCTGTGGTGACCAATGACAAGACCTGAGGGAATGGCCTGAAGTTGCATCAGGAGAGGTTTAGGTTGGATATTAGAAAAAGGCTCTTCACCCAGAGGGTGGTTGGGAACTGAAACAAGCTCTCCAGGGAAGTGGTCACAGCACCAAGCCTGGAGGGAATTCAAGAAACATTTGGATGACACTCTCAGGCACATGATGTGAATCTTGGGGATGGTCCTGTGCAGGGCCAGGAGTTGGACTCAATGATCCTTGTTGGATCTCTTCCAACGCAGTATATTCTGTGATTCTGTGAATTTAGGGACTTCCCTTACCATCCAGTCATGTTAAAATGTACAGGACAAATGGAGCTCTTCTCCCTTGTTCTCCCAATGGGCAAACTATATCCTTTCAGAGGATCAGGGTGGAAAGAAGCCTCTTAAAGTACTCTGGGAGTGTATTTTCTGAATATAGGAAACAGACAAAATCTGTTTCTCCAGTGTCTGTTTGTTTTTTGAGGGTTTTTGTGTTTGTTTTTTGTGTTTGGTTTAGGTTTTTTTAATCTCTCCTTAAACCTCACTGCTTGCTTAGTTGCTGCTCTAATACTTTGCAAGTTAATCTATGAAATGAGAGTAATTTCTGTGTCGTGGGTTGGGACTGCTGTAATGGAGCTGACCTCTGACTGCTGATTTCATTCTTTGCCCCTTGGCATGAAAATACTTGAACTGATCTGTCTGTTGATTTGGCAGGTAGCACTGGATGTGTTTGCATACTTGATTGACATTTTCTGATGTTACAGCACTTCTGTTAAAGATTTTGAAATGTGTGGTACTTTTGAAAGGACACATTAAGAAATTTAAATAAATCTGTCGCAGTGGAGTTGCAATAGTTTATTTGGTTTCTACATAGTTTGCTTTCTGTTCTGCTTGTCTCTCATCAGCCAGTTATTGGCTCCAGTGTATCTCTGGGTGTAAGAGCAAAGAAGGGCAGGGGAGCAGGGAAAAGACACTGCAGATCTGCATCCCATCAATTAGCACAGCACTGGTCGGATGCCTGTTCTGTACTGGGAACGTGTTTCTGGAGAAATGGTACCTTGTTTTGCAGGATAGCAGAGCTGACTGATCAATAGGTGGCAATACCAATTGCAAGAAGGACTTGGTTGCTCTGGTCATTCTTTGCATGCTGCAAGTGGATCTTTCTGATGTAACCTGTAAGAGACACATTTTCCTTGCTACCAAGGGGGTAGGGCAGCAGGAAGAGGAGACTGAAGGTATCAGTGGTGATGTCTGCTATGAAGGCAGTATTCTTAAAAAGTATGTGGGGGAAACATTCCACTTAAACTAAGTTTGCCAAGAGACAGAGAGTTAAGCTTGTGTAATATCTTCTTACCCAAGGTCTATCCAGGAAAATAGCCCAAAAAGCTGTTTCTCTATGCTGATACTATTTTCTCTGTACTAAAAGATTCTCTACTCTACTGAAGTCGATTTAACTACTCAATGCAAAGGTGTTTACAAGAATTGGGATTTGCTGTGGCTCATGATTTGGCAGTGATTTCCTTATGTAGAAAGTGGACAGGATTGAAAATCAAATTATTTCCTACTGTCTTATCAAGAAAACTGGATGATGTTGCCTTCCAAAAATTATAACCTGATGATACCCAGAGCAGTATTATTTTCTTTCCTGTTATCGTGCCAACTCCTGACACGTCAAATGTAATGAATCAATACTAAAGGGCAGAAATTGAAACATTGTTTGCAGAGAAGATGAATACTTGTGAGTTCCATGCTTGTTTTGAGACAAATCCAGGATGTTAAAACAAGCCATTAAAGGAGCAGCTATTCATGCTTTTACAGAGTCATAACGCAAAACAAGAGAATATATGAACTTTAAAAACATTTCCAAACGCTAGTTTAGTGTTTGGATAACAAATATAACATGATGTCTGAGAAGTGAACTATTCTGTGAACAGTATTTGCTTATTAGGAGCAAATTACTTACTCTTATCTGTCCCTTAATTGACTTTGACATAGTTCATGCTGCTTCTCTCTCTCTCTCTCTAGAACAGAAATTCTCTAAGAAGTATTTGTGAACAATTCAGCCATTTTCTGTTTGGAGGAGGAAATCAAAATTGCCTTTCACTTGCTTTAAGTACAGGATCACTCTCAAATAATGTAATTTAAAACCAACTATGGATATTTCATTCCCCAGTAAATGTCAGAGCCAATATGACTTGCCTATCCCAGATCTCATGACTCATGAGCAGCTTGTGAGCAGCTGCAGACTCTGCTTTTATGGTGTCACTTCTCCTTAAAGGAGTGCTGCAGTTGCACAGCATCTGTCTTTGCACAACTTTACAAAGGTATTCAGAGTCTAATTTTGATGAGATTTTGCTCATGCTAAAATGAGTGACTATAATTTTAAGTTCAGTCTTCAGCTTTGTGATGCTGTATTTTTTCTTACATCCAGACTGAAGCCGTTCTCATTTGTTACTCTTCCCTCTGTATCTTTCCACTGCAGCATCTCTTGAGATGAAAAATAGCATTATGTTCTTTGCCCTCCCTCTTCTGTATTTTATCCAATACTTCAGAAGTGGTTGATAACATCGTTAGAGTATCTTGAGCAGTAGTAGTTTATATATAGATGTTTTCTGTGCTCCATCAATTCCGTTCTGCAGTCTTAGAAGTCAAACTAATTATGTAGTTAAGCAGTTTTTTGGAAACTGCTTCAAGGACATTGACAAAACTGATCAAAATCGTTTGATGAAATTATTTTAGACCAGGAAATAGAAACTGGTTTTCATTCTATTATTAATATGCGGCATAAAACTATGATCTGCTGCAGCATGTCTCAATATACATTATATTTGATTTGAAAAAAGAGGAGGAAATATAAATATTGTTTAAGAAGATACTATGGAGTATTTTTCTATATGTGTGTGAATGTATATTTATTATGATTTAATGCTTTTGAGATCTCTGGCCTAAAGGAACAATAATAAAAACAAAATAGAAAATCAGTGTAGTCTGTAAGACTAATTTAAGTGATTATAGAACAAAAGTTGATAAAAAATTAAAAATTATTAAATTATTTTAATAGGTCTCCAGAAATTGAACTGCTTGAAAATAATTCTTTCAACATTTCAGCTTTGATTTCTGGCACATTCTGGAGAAGATGCTGAGACAAAATTCACTCTTGAGAAACTCTTAACTTCCTACAAGAATGACCTAACATACAAACTGGACTTAACCAGCTTTTCAGATTTACATTAAGGGTTCTGTCAGCTAAACAATTTTATTTGACAAGATTAAAGGAGAGATTAAAAAAAAGATCATAACAAGTCATTGTAAGAAGTGACTAATCATCTATTGATTGTAAATAATCAGTCTTACTCTAAAAAGAGTTTGCAACATTTTATTAATTGTCATTTGCTTAATTGCTGCTTTTGTTCATTTGTAACCAAAATTCATAAGAGAATACAGTTGAAAAATCAATTTTATTAAATCAAGAGGTCTGCTTAAATACCCACACAGCTTGTCTGAACTATGGAGTATGAGAGGTTTATGTAAGGAAACGTTAGCTATTTGGCTACTGTGTAAAACCATAGTTGATGGTTTGTAGTTCCCAGGGTCTCAGGAGACAAGCACCACTTACCATGGCTTGCCATAAAATTGTCACCTGCAATATATGCATTTCAAGTTAGAGAAACTTTTGATGTTCTGCTCTTCCCATAAACAACCTCGTCGTTGTCTCTTTATATTTTAAAGTTGGTATCACAGGTAAGAGAAATTCTTAGGGGTAGTAGAAATGGTTACTGATCTAGGAGGAGCTATTTTTTTCTTACACTCAGACTTCCAAAAAAACAAATTAAGGCTGTTCATGCTTTCACAGTTGCTCAAAACCTATCAAATAGTAGTTCAAAGGTATAATTTGAAATTCAGGCAAATTATCTGTAATTCTGAGATATCTGTACAGGATAGATTTCATTTCTTTTCAATACCTGACATTGAACATAGATGAAGAAAACGTGAGGAGGTTGATTGTGCCTTATGGGTGAGTGGTGACTTGTTAGAAATGGTTGTCATGATCTTTGTTGAATTTTCTTTCTTTAAATAAAATTCTGCTTACCTTAGAGAACACTTAATGTGAATCTGGGGCTTTTCTTCCTCTGCCATCTGCATTTTTCAGTGAGATTTGTATTATTATTGAGTTCAGTTCTGTGTTAAGTGGTACTTCAGAGGAGGAAGTGGTGAGCACTCCTCAAGATCACATTTTGCCACTAAGCTGAAATGTAGGAAGGGTTTGTTTGAAATTATCTTCAAGGCTTGGGTATTTGGAGGGGAAGGGATTTTTCTGTTGGAAATGCTTCCTAACTTCAGAATCATCTATGCCACTTTTGAACTTACTTGCCATGGAAATCTATGTTCTTTCTAATGCATACTCCATGTGATTTCTTTCCAAGTCTGTTTTCCCTAGCACAGACTGGTTTGCACTACCCAGCTTGCACAGACATCTTTTTCAGTTGCTTTGAAGTGCTCAGATGAGATTCAGATGAAGTATCTTCTGTTAGACCAAGTCTACTTAGGCTGGAGAAGGAATACACGTATTAAACCTTCTGGTTATCTCTAGACCAGACTAACTATATCTTTACTCACGTAAGGCCTCTGAAGATGTTAACAGGGGGAGGATTTTCCCTGAGGACTGCACTTTTCAGGATGATGTAGAGAAAAACTGTTTGGCATTAGTCAGAGCAGCTGTCTCGAGGTGGGTTGCAAATAAGTGTAGATCAAAGCTGCTGCAGCCATGTGTTTTGTTTAGGTCATTTAGAATGCCATAATGTTAAAGTTCAAGTTTGTGCTGTTCTTCATGAGCATGCTTTTCCTAAGTAATTGTAAGTTATGTAAAAGGTGCTTTTAGAGGCTGAAAAAATGCAGTTCCAGCATTTGTACTGAAGTTGCCTCACGCCAATTCCATTGCTGAGTTTAGTGCTTATTATCTTCCTTTTTGTTGCTAGTTAAGAAAACTGCTGTCACTATATTTCACTGTATTTTGCTGCTTTGGAGTTTTAGCCTTCTGATACTTGTTTTAAGGCATTGCTATCAGCACGTTCAGAAAAGTGTACGTGTAGTCTGTCATATTAGATAGCAGTTGTTATCAGCACCAGAAGCTTCAGATCCCAAAAAGTGCGCACTGAGGTACACCCAGAAAACTGAGTAGGCAATCCTTCTGTGTCCATCTGAAACGTGATCTCAAGGGGGGTGTATTTGCTTTTTGACAAAACTGGCCTACACTGAAAACAACAGTTGAGAGAAAGAGAACCTTCAAGTTTTCATACTTCCATTTGGTCAGTACTAGAAACACCATCACAACCTGCACTATTCCAATGTGCCCATATTTTGGTTAGCTAAACAAGAATTATATATTTAATTATTTTTCAAAGATATTAAGAAATATATCCAACATTCAGTTGGGCAAATAAAGTAACTACAATTGTCGTTGAGGTTTGAGAGTTTTACAGAGTTACTCTGTTCAGAAATAAAAACACCATGTTGTAAAAATTCATGGGTAGAGCGTGCATGTCATGATTTAGCAAGCATATGCCTTGGCTGCACAGAGTAAGGAGACACCCTGGGATATCTGCCTGAGACGTCAGGCCCTTTGACCTTGAATTAGCAGCTTGAAGGCCCCTCCCCTTGGTGTATTAGTGTCTCCCTGTTTTACAATGCTGCTATAAGCAGACAAGGTGCTGAAAACACCTCTTTGCAGACCAGCCTAGCAGTCCTCCCTCCTCCAGGGAGATGGAGGGATGGCTTGTGGTGCCTTTCCTGCCCTGATGACCCTTCTGAGAGACCTGCCAGATAGTCTGGTCTGTAGGAAGTCCCTGTCTGCTGATCCCAAATCCAATGAATGTAAGAGCTAAGCAAAGAAGAGGAGGTTGGGCTATATATAGAGTAGTAAATGGATCATCTATCTGGGAGGCAGTGGCGTAGGTTCTGATCCCTGACCTCTGGAGTACTATTGTTTTCATCCTGTAGTTTAACATATTGTATAGCCTTGTATTTGGGATCCATGCTTTTCCTGGGACAGTGCCTGCTTCTCAGCTTCATGTTTCTGAGGACATTTCCAGTGTTTCTTTACCTTACAGAATATATTTTCCATCATGACAGGTTGTGAATTTTCAAAATTGGTCAATGTTGATTTTTGTAATTTTGTTTTTAATTCTTACCTGTCTGCTCCCTCCTTGAGTCCATGGGGTTTTTTTCACAGGTGTGCTGGTGGTTTTCCCCCCCCCATGGTTATGTAAATGAATTGTAACATGTGAAGGTTATATGCATTTGTTCATAAACCAGAACAGTAATGAGAGGGGGATTTCTGTTACTATCAGAGGTGTGTGGAGTTTTCATCACAAATGTGTTAAGGAACATGGACAAACGTTAAAAGCAAAATGGCAGAAAAAGCAACAGTTTGATAACTGGTTAAAACTGTCTGAGCAAAGCAGAGCTGAGGCTGAAGTAAAAAAAAAATGCTTTCCATTCTTTGGTAAGGTACTTAAGTTTCAACCAGTAGAGAGGTGCACTTGACTGACATAGCCACCCATAGAGTGTTTTACTGATGCTCATTAGAAGTATGTTTATAAAAAAAAAAAAAAAAAAAAGCCTGGGTTACTCAGAGCTTTGCCTGTACAAAGTTTTTATTACCTAGTGCTAAATTACAGTTTGTTTTGTGGGAAGTTGTACATCATGTTTACTTAACATAGGTTTCTGTAAAAACTTAGTTGT
This sequence comes from Campylorhamphus procurvoides, assembly GCA_013396655.1. NCBI lineage: Eukaryota > Metazoa > Chordata > Aves > Passeriformes > Dendrocolaptidae > Campylorhamphus > Campylorhamphus procurvoides. The sequence continues at coordinate 84,723 of WBMV01004950.1, read as the reverse complement.
TCTAATAGTTCAGTTTGTCAGTATGTTATTAAAAATACCTATAGTGGTAATTACAGACAGCTTATCTCCTACACTACAGTTTATAGTTTTAGTTATAAGATTAGAAGACAATTGGGCAACCTGACTAGGCCTGTAGTTTGTACAGTGGTTGCATGAAATTTTTAACTATTTAATGTTTTTAATTGCTTGTAAGGAACAGTTGTACTAAATATTCTGGAAGTATTTTATGGTTCTGTTAAGCTTTATCATGTTGAATAGTTGCATGGGTTTAATTTGATCTTTTCTATGATTTGACACTATATATTGTTGTCTTTCCCATGTTCCTGCCAGAAAAAAATGTTGGAATAAAAAATTTAGAGATAACAGAGGCAAGAGGTCAAGGAATTTACTCCTTAGCTTTGCCTTTTCTTCATGATTGAGCTAGCCATAGATAGCACAATAGATATCTCCTTAATTGGAGATATCGAGCTAAGGCCTTTGTCCCTTTATTTGCTAAAAGCAGGAAGTGGGGGAAAGGGTGATATTGTTGTTCTGAGGCTTCTGAGGAAAAGAATGCTCCAGTTTTTCAGACAATAAATAATAATGTTTTTCTGACAGTTTAATGCCAGCATTACTGAAGAACACATGGCACTGAGACACCAAACATAGATTCATCTTTCCTTCTCTGGTATATTGCCTTGAACTTCTCTGCAGAGAAAAAAGCAGCATTTAATTTAGCACGCTAATGCTGAAAGTGCTTTGCAGCCTTCATTCAAATAGACCTCAGAAAATAATATGCAAATAGGCATATATTAGGGGAAGGCCTCTCTAAGCTGCATTCTTTGTTTGTTATTTGTGTTAATAGGGTCTTGATGCTGTTAGTCATGAAAATAGTCAGTCTGATATATGCATAATGCTCAATAGTGTGAGAAGGATCTCTGATGTGACCTTCTCATAGCGTGGCCTGGACCAGCTGAAGATGTTTCTGGAGTAGTGGCTGCATGTAGTCCCCAAGTCTTTGTCAAAAGGATTGGGCTTGGACAGACTGATAATGTTATGTTTAGTCTTCCTTATCCTGAATATTTGCAGCAGGACGGAGATAGTGGAGGCTTGCTGGTACATGAACTCTGTGCTCCTGAAAAGTGACATGGAAAATGTTCTGGTGCCTTTTTGTGTGTGTGTATGTTTGTCCTTTCTTTCTCAACAAGGAAGTTCAACCATTGTGATTTGGGTTCAGCTGTGACCAGTAAGACAAAACTTCTCAGTAGTATGTTGAGGGACATGGGAGGGGGAATGTGTTAGTTTTTACTTTGAATTTTGTTGTATACTATTGTTCCAAAGAAGCTCTTCCACTGAGGCTTATTTCTCTGTGGTTTGCAGAAACAAAGGAAATTACTTGCACAGAATTATAAAGCTAATGGACAGCTTGATAACTCAAATATGTTTAGTATAGGCACTGTTTCTTGATATCGTTTAAGAATTTGCCACTTAAGTGATTCCTTCTAGTTTACTTCATTTTATCAACAGTGTTTTCTTATGAGAGGTGTGGGTACCAGCAAGCTTTTTGGTTGTTTTTATTTGTAGCAGACAACAAAGAGATTCACAGCTCTGAATACCTAGTTTTAATGTCGAAAAGTACATAGTTGTACTGTGTAACATGTGTTGCAGTCCATGGTTGTGATGGGAAATCCTTCATAGCAAAGGACAGAGAGTGGCCAGGGTGTTTGTAGCCAATGGACAAGACCAGAGGGCAGGAGGATCTGCATTTTCTTCTTGGCTAAAAGTCGGACTCTTGGGGTTTTTAGAGTTTAGACAATTTTCGTTTTACTTGGGATGCCAATGTTCCACTATTTTTTTATCAAATAACATTTGATCCTTTGATGATCCATAACAAGTCAATGTCTCACAATGTTGAGTATTGTGAATAAATGTATAAGCAGAGTTTTGTGTGTCAGCATTAGAGGAGAAAGGCTGAGAGACTGGTGTGAGGCTCTTTAAAATTCCAAATTCTTCAGTAAGTTACAAATAGGATAAATTTCACAGTCAAGGTATATCAATCTCATGAATGCTGTTGGAAGTTAAACCTGCCGAGAAAAGGCTATACTGAGATAATTTATTAATTTTCATGGTTATCAGTCTCTGAAATGTTATCAGCAGATTTATGAATTTGGATAGATATCTCTCTTTATGGCTATGAGAGAACTCTATTTAACCTTTAACTGCTGCCGTAGAGACTTTCTTGTTATGTAGATTATAAAACACTTAAAGCAAGCTTATGGTAATTAAAACTCAGTGAAAATGGGTGACATCTGAGATAATGTCAGCATGATTGTTCCAAAAAATGGTACATTATGTCAAGAAAATTTTAAATTAATCTTATCCACCTTACTGTGGTGCCATGAAAACACCTTTGCACTGTAGATAGCTGCTTTTTGGGTTAAAAACCCCCAAACCAAACCCAAAAAACAGAGGTCAAACCTCTGCAACAGGCTCTAAGAATTGCCTGTACTTGTTTCCAGTGTCTTGTCCCTAGTTTTTGCCAAAAGCTGCTGTATATAATAGTGATGTCACTGTCTGTTCTGTCATTATGTCCTTTACTGGCTGTCTCACAGCAGAACTGCGGGGGGTGGAGGTGAATTGCCTGGATCTTTCACAGTGAGAGTAAGAAGATTGTTTTATTGGTGCGAGTTTATCAGAAAGACCTAAGTAGCCTGAAGAAGGAAGAGAAACTGGAAGTGAACTACCCAGAGAGCTCACTTAGAGAAGCAAAGAATGAGAAGAATTTTTGGCCAAGCTTGTTGACACATTACTTTGAATTTCATGATTCCCGTTTGTTTCTAAGATGCGCTGGTGCTGTGGAATAGGGGAGAAATAATTGCTCTGATTATGCTGGAGCTTGCAGTGGTAGGAGAAGCAATCTGTTTGAGTCTCATGGAGCTCCTTATGTGACACTCCTTTGGGGGGTTTTGTCTGCCTTTTTTATCCTCCACTGCCTATAAATCTGCAGTAATGCACAGGCTTAGGTGCTAGGTGTAAGCACTAGTCAGTCTTTTTGGGTGGAAATAATCCTCCAGTTCTTTCTCAGAGAATTCTTTTCTAGACAAATGGCAGAGGAAGAGAGGAATAGGATGCTGACATAGGAGAGTGGAGAGCAAAGTGCATGAGTCTCGATGGTTCAGCAAAAAAAGTCACACCAAGCTTTTGGGCACAGATTGTGAAGGACGCTAGCTAAAACATGAGGTGTATTGCAGAGCATAGGCAGACACGCTGGCAATTTGTGGTATGAAGGAGGTGGGGGAAAGGTGGCAGAAAGTCCTAAGCCTGAGGAAGGGGTGGCTGTTAAAAGAATGTGGTAAGGAGAAGGAGATAAGTGGACTCTAAAATATAAAATCGATTAAAAAAAAAAAGAGATAAAAGGCAAAGGTGTGCTAGTGTAAAACTTCAGCCTGCAAAAGCTAATAACTGCACAGCTTTCTTTCTTGAAAACATGGGACTCCACAAGCAGAAATACAGAGAAGGACGTTACACAGTTGGAAGCAGCACAGAAGTGAGAGACACCACGCCATGACAGTGGTGTAGGGCAGTGATCAGAGAGAAACAGGGACTGAGAGCCAAAGTAGCTGTAAAAAGAAGCAGATAAAAAGTGGAGGGGAGAAACGAGAAACGGGCAAAGTCCAGAGGGGAAAATTGTATGGGGTTTTGGGGTGTCTTGTTTTTGTTGTGGTTTGGGGGTTTGGAGGCTTTTGGTGTGGTTTGTTTTTTCTAGTTTAATGCCAAATTGAAAGTAATTAGGCAGCTATGTAATCTATGTAGCCAGTGCTTTTTGAGACAATCAGTGACTTTACTTTTAAGTGTTCAAACTGCAGGCACTGTGAGTTTACCATGAGCAGAGGTAAACAATTGATCAAGCCTCTGCCAGCCTTGAGATTCCAAAAGAGGGCAAATACCTAATGAGAGCAAAACCATGAGAATATAGTCTGTCAAAGGCCTTGAAACCTGAATAGACAGGATTGATTTGGTGATGCAAGTCAAACTTGGTTATGGCTGAGTCAGGCAGGTCAGCACCAGAATTTTAAAAGTAAAACCAAAGCAGGCAACTGTTATGTACACAGAAGGCCCATCTGAGACTGGGTTATGTGCTTATATATATATACATATATGTAGATTATGCTTCTGTATTCCTAGGGTTATATATGCAAATGGCTGTTTGCTCTTCTGTTTATCACAGTGGAAATTCAGCTTTCACGTCAGGCTAAAGCAGGGAATGCTTTGTGAGGAGATGAGTTTCAGGGCATCATAATGTCTTCTGCAGTGCCTTTATTAGGCTGGTGTGGAGAAAAACTTTTTTGTTTGTTTTTATCCATGTTTTATTTGAAGTACATGTTTTGCAGGATATTTGCAAACATCCAGGCTCTTGGCTGATATATTTTGCTGTAAAATCACCGTCGCTATGATGTCAGTGACACTGATTTTGAACAGCAGTTAAGGCAAATCTCTGTAGAAGCAGATGGAGTAAGGACATGCCCGGGTGCAGAATGGGAAGTGTGTTTCACTTGTGTTGTGGGTCCTCTCCTGCAGGTGTGTCTGCTCCAGTACTGCAGTGGTCTGCAGTGAGTTCCGTGGTTGTATTCCTGTAGACTGGAGTACAGGGAAGGAGGCAGATCACCATTTCATTGCAAAGAGGAAACATTCACACTTTACAAGTTGTACTGTGGGTATATGCTTAGAAATAAAGTGCAAAGGTAGTCATGTTAGGAAAACTTCCAGGAAGGCAAGAGGAAAATACTGCACTTTGTGCAATTTCATTGGAAGAGTTTCCTCTTCAACTTTCAGTTGAAACTGGATCTGATTGGAACAGCAGTGGTTAAGCAAATATTAACTTTATTAGACTTGAATGCTGAACATTAAATATGAATATCATTATCAGTAATCGGGTGGCATTCATTCATATTCCTTTTCTATTTAAAAAGGGATTGACTTCTTGGAAAATTGGTAATTTTGCACAGTAACCTATAAAATATCAGCTATATTTCTCCCTGTGTTTAGCATCTGGTAAATATTTTACTATGAATGTGTACTTCTGTGAAGAACAAGTGATACAATAGTACAAAGATGCACTAGTACAAAGTTTAAATACTGTGCTTAATTTTTATAGCCAGTAGGAATCAACTTGGTCAGCATTCATTCAAGTCCAAATGATCAGATGTTGTGGGCAATTGATAGCAAATGGAATGTCCACGTACGAGTTGGAATTACAGATGAAATGCCTGTAGGCACTGACTGGGAACATGTACCAGGTAAAAATTAATGCATCAGTTCCTTGTTTCTACCATTTTCTCAGTTTTTGTTTTGTTTCGGGTTTTTTTCTTGTTGCTTTTTAAATTGGATAGTAATGCTTAAATAAAATATTTTTTTTGGCAATCAAGTATTTGATAAGGGTTATCTTTTAAAGAGGACCTTGCTTTTACTGAAAAAACACTAACTGAGAGAAATATGATTTTTAGGCTGCTGCCACTGAGTTTATAAGTGGTACAGTTCAGGTAGAATTTAGCAGAATTCCTAAGAAATAGGAGACTGTTGTGCTGTGGGAAGTTTTGTATTTAAATGGAGTTACTGTCTCACATGGGGTTACATTTTGATGTGATAACAAAAACCTAATGCTATTTTGCACGTCTTCCTACTAATCCTGAGTGCTGAATGTGTTGTGGGTTAGTAACTACGCTTTCGCCTTGCCTGTAAACACAACTATATTTTAGTTGTTTCTTTCTAAATAACTGTGTATTGATGCTGTCTGCTTTTTAAACATTTGTCACTGCATAAACACATGGCACTTAGTTGCAGAGTACTTGTGAAGAGGTGGAAAAACAAGTCCACAGTGTCTATTATATTCACCATTTTTAGACAAATTAAGATTGCAACTGTTGAATTATTCCCCATGTGGTAGTAACGTACAGTGGAGGCTCCAAAAGTATGTTATGAAGGTCCTCTAATTGGATGTGCTTGTGTCTGTGGCCACATAACAAAATATATCCACATTGTGCTAGCCTTATGGTCAGTAATGAAGAGTACAAAATCTGCAATTAAAAAGCTTTTTTGTTTACCAGTGCTTCATATAAGAATATATAAAAACTATTACACTCTTGATGTCTGCTCTTAGTAAATTTCTCTGCAAGTGTATTTAGTACCCAGGAAAGCCTTTGATTACTTCCTCTTCATGTCCAATTCTGCCCAGGTTTGCAGGCTTGCCAGCTGGCCATAAGTACAAGGACTGTTTGGGCACGCTGTCCCAATGGAGATGTAGCTCGTCGATATGGCATCACTGACAAGAATCCTGCAGGAGACTACTGGAAGAAGATTCCTGGAAATGTCTCACGCTTAACAGGCAAGTTGGTTCTGCATGACAGTCTGTGCAAAACATTGTGATGTCTGCTTTGACTTCTCCCTGATGGTGCTCAAGCTGACCATACGTAAGGGAGAGCTGTGCACTCTGTGAGAGTTTCACCAAGGGTGCTTTTATCACATCAGTAAAAAAATCTTCTCTGGGTTAAATAAATTACATCCATAGGTATTAATTATTTAATGTTTATAATTGGAACCTGCTACCTTAATTACAAGACGGATAATTTATGCTTTGCAGTGACCCCTCTAGATGAACTGTGGGCGATCAGTCCTTCAGGATCCCTGCTCCAGCGCCTCACTAAGACCTTTAGCCATTCCCATAGTTTGCAGAAAAATAATGACACTTCTGTTCTGCTTCACGCTGATGATTTTGAAGATGAATGGGAAGTGATATGAAGTCTCTCAAGCTTGTGAAGCATTGGAAAAAACAGGAGGACAGAATTTCTGTGATGTATGTACAGAATATTGGATCTAAAAGCCACTCATATGGACCTGTGATATTAGCACTTTTCTATTGAAAAACTGACCTGTTAAATAGCCCCCAAGCTGTGAGTTCTGATGTTTGTTACATTATCTTTTGGGAGACTCTCTAGGTGTGGCATACCGCAATTGTTATACTGTACTACTGTAGAAGCTCCTTTGGAAATATAACCCTTAAGTTAATCTTAACTAGCAATGGAAGTGACTACTTCACAACAGCATGCACACTAATGTACTGATTTTGAGAAGGAATTCTGTTGCATTAAATATTTCTCTACAGCAGAAACGTTAAGCATTTCTCAATTTCTTCTTGTACTTGGAACTCCAAACTGATGGCATTGCTCTCTGACTGTTGTACATATATTTAGAATTATTTTTCCTTGCAGCATGGAAGAAAATACGGTGAAGTATTTTTTGTAAGATCTGAGAACATCATGACTACACAGTATTGGTGTTGAAATTAACTTGGTTTGATTCATTTCCACATAAATATTTGCAAGGCTATACGAACCTTCCATTTCTAGAAATTTTGTTTATAATTTGGCTTCATTCACAAGGGAGAAGTTTGGATTACGCCTAATATCAGGGGGACTTTTGCCCATTTCCATAGCCATCAGGAAGCTGACAGAGTTTTGGGGGTAAGTCCCAGTTTGGAATAAGAAGAGGTTGCTTGTTGGGTTTGTAGTACGAAGCAGGAATGTAAAGGCAGCTTTCATAATTCCTGTTGTGCTGTATTTGTGCCTCCAGCCAGTGCTTTAACATTTGGACTCATATTGTTTTGAGTACCAAACTTAGATGTATTAAGAGAAAAAATGGTAATAGATAGAATTACCTATATATCCCATTAAAAATTGCGATATTGTGAGAAAATACTTAACAATATTCTGATTTTTAGCTATGTTAGCTAAATTTTGAAGTGTCTTATACTTAACAGATATTGCAGGAGTATGCGATGAACTGGGAAGTAACTTAAGTTAATAATTGCAGTTTATTTTTCTTTATACTAAATCTTCTTTGAAAGATACCTCATCTTTTTTAAGCAATAGAACTATAGATGAGAGAGCCTGAGTTCAGTATGTAGGCGGAGGAGTTATTTTGTGTTTGTTCTAAGCTTATAAATCATCAGAATGTTTTAAGCAGCTGCTAACCAATACTGAAAAGAGCCAGCTTCAGAAAAGGCCGAGAGTTGAAAAGTGGGGATGTTTCTGTTTTGAGAACTTAATACATTTGGAAAAGGACATGTTTTCTTTTTAACCTCTGTTCTCTTTCAGAATAGTTCATGCGTGTACTGCACTAAACTTGGAACAAACATGGTGCAAGGTGAGAATGTGAATCACAGAGAGAACCAAGTTATGTCATGTTTTTTTAGTAGCACTTGTGATATTGGCTGTCAGTTCTCAGTCTGATCTCAGTCTTACAGGGAGGACAGATTTGTTTCCCTTTTACAGATGATGTAACATTTTACACTTTACAGACGAAGCAAACGGTTCTTTGTTATCTCATCTGTATACAGAGATTACCCCAGAGGGCTTTTTTAGCTTGTCTGACAGTGGATGGTAATGGAATCAGCTTGTGAAGTAACTAGTATATTTTATGCAAGCATAGCTTGGTGTCTTGAGGACCCTAAAGAAGCTGAAATTCAGCTTAAACGTATCTTGTGGCAGCTCCTGAGTCAATTGCTTTGGAGAAAGGACATGAGTACTTCTCTGTGCCCTGCCAAGCACCAGATGCTCAAGTACAATGGCATTATTTAATAGTGAAACTTTTGTATTACATTTTTCAAAGTCATCTTAGTAATTGTTTGAGCTTGCTAGTTGTTTATTTACTGTATAATACTGTTCCTTGCTATGATCGTTAATATTGAATTGGTGTCATGAGCTCTTATCAGACTACTTTTTAGGGTAGTTTTAATAAAATTAGGATGGGTTTTTTTACATTTATTTCTGTATTTAGGTTTTTGTTTGTGCTTTGAGACAAGTGCAATAAACTAGATTTTTAAGAAATAAATTACTGTCGTAAGACTCATCTGTTGTATGATTCACAAGAGAGTTCTCTGTGTCTGGAAACTGTCTTGTGAAAGACAGCCATGCTTAAGAAATCCCTCCCCTAATGCTACCCCAGACAATATGGTAATGACAACGTAAGGACCTGGACACTGCAAAGTTTATTTCATATATTTTTTTTAATTATGACAGGTGTGTCAAACCAGCAGAACGGTCATCTTTCAAGCAAAGACAATTAAGCAGTTCTCATATTTGAATATTAAGCTTTTTACCTCCATATTAAGATGGTTTTGCTGGAATAGAAGTAAAAAAAAAAATTCCTTTCCTTACATGCTGAAAAAGATTGCATGTTAAGTATCTTAGTATCAGTGAAAAATATGCATGTGCAGTTCCAGGTAGAAAATGTTCAAGCAGAAAATGGGTGATGGTACCACGTGCTGTAACTGCACCCTTCCTTGAATTTTAAACTATCTGAGGACTTCCTGTGTTTCTGGCCTTTAACTGGAACTGCAGCTGGGACTTACAAGAGAGCACCTTGGCTTCACTTCCCAGAGGAGAGAATTGTTTCCTGACAGAGTCAGGACATGGGTTACTTCACACAAGCAAACATAGCAATGATTAATGAGGCTTCTGACTCTTAAACACACTTCCAGCCCCAGGAATCCTGTTCAGATTCAAATGGCAATGTCCTTGCTAATTATCATAGCTTTTATCTTGACAAACTGGTTCAGCTGCTTCTTTGACTCCTGCAGGGAAATGGTAGTCTCCTTACAGCACCAGCTCATTGCTATTATGCAGGAGTAATCTGTATGTCACAGCTTAAGGAAGATGACTGTGATGAGTTGTTGTGAAACAGCCATCCTAGATCTATGAGAAGCTCTTGGTTTTTCTTGTCTCACAGCAATAAAAATAAATAGCATCATGTTAAATGGTACAAAGAAAATCTTTAACAAGTTTCAAAGAAAATGCTTAATTTCTTAAGTCAGACAGTAGAACTTGTTATGAAACACTGCTATTACTAAGAAAATGATAATGAACGCTTGGGTCATTGTCTGAACATAGCTTTAATTATACAGGTACAAAGATTCACATTTCTTTGGCCTCTGTGCCTGTTCAAAGAGTGTCTGATGCAATGGACAAGAATCCCCCCTTCTTCTCCACACACTTGTGAACATAAGAAGGTCTGAACCCCATAACTACCCTACATGACAGGACTCATCTATTGGAAAGTAAATTGTTTTGAAGGCTTTTGTGGGTTACTTTAGTCTAGTGTGGCATTCTGGTTTCATTTTTGCTTTTCTCTTAAAAGTCTCATTTTAATGAGTGGGCTGTTGCTAGTAGTTTCTGCTGGAGTTCTGAATAGATTTCAAGAAACAACCTTGAGACTACTTTTCAGTAAATACTGTTGTGAGTATAAAGGCTTGAAATTCAAGTGCCTGTAGGCCTGTGGCTTTGCATGGTAGGTTAGCAATTAGTAAAATATAAATAGTGTATGCAGATACGGAGATCTCCTCATTACCTTGGTGTAAATTCTCTGGTCTTCAGCTTTTACATTAACTGTCCCTGTCCACATTCCATCCCTACTGTCAGAAATAGATAAGATCTGGATTGAGGATTTCTAGCTGTAAAATATGAGATGCAAGCGTTATTCCTCTTGCAGCCTTCCTGAAAGTGGAAGCTGCGTGTTGGAAATAGTAGGGTGGCAAGTTGCCAGCAGAGAAAGCTGATGTATCCCTTGCCAAACAAAGATCACCCTGATTGTTTGATCATGTGAGATTTGTATATAAAAATAAAATAAACACTCTCACATCAGCAGGACAGAAGAGAACTTGTAATATAGAGGACTAGTTTTTAATTACTGGAAAGCAAAAGTTGAGTTGCAGTCATTATCTTCTGTGAATTGCTGCAATGAGAGCTTCACTGATAAAGATTAAAATATCTGGCTGAAAGAAATGGTGCCCTTAGTCTGCTGAATAGCAATATCTAGGTTTTTCAGCTATGAATTTCTCATCACTTGAAATTGAGATAGGAAGTGAGATCTGGATTCAGTGCAAGAAATGTTTTAGAATATACTGTGGCTTGTACCATACTATAAGCTGGGTGAAATTACCATGATGATTCCTTTGGGTTTTGAGTCTGCCTGACTTGAAATCTATTTAAATACATCTATCAAAGTTGTTATATTAGCCATAAAGTTAAAATCCTGCTTGATACTAGTGGAGGGAAAAAGCATAGAAAAAGTAAAGATCTGTTGAGAATCTTTGTTTTTACTGATGGTGGACTTTTTATTTACGTATATATATGCACATATATAAAAGGTTTGATTTTTGTTCTCTGAAAGCTAAAAAAATTATTATAAAATACAAAAAAAATACTAAATCCTCCAAACTGAAAAATGCCCTTTCCATCTTGGCTCTCAGAAATTACTTTAAAACATAGTGATTTTTATAGTCTGTGATTCTCTGACAGAGGCACTGAATCCTGCACAACTGAATAGCACTGAGTGGAGCTGCAGTTATGAATTAATCTTTCAAACATTATTCAAATTTTCTGATATAGAAGAAACCAGTGACTTATTTTTCCATTTTAATATATTTTTCTCATAACCTCAGCTTTGATACACTTAGAGCAGATAAAGGAAGGAGACTTCAATTTACAACATTTGTGTTTTGAATCTCATATCCAGGAAGAATATACCTAAGGATGTGAACAGAATTGTATTAATGTTCTGTACTTACTGTCTTGAGTTTGCACAAGTTGAGCATGTGCTTTATTTGTATTCTGTGGACCTGCTATCTAATCAGTGAGGTGAGCCTTGGCTCAAGCTCTCTGTTGTTTAGGGGTGTGCAGAGGTGTCTTGTATATGGAATGGAGAAGTGGCACAGGTGTTATGTCTGTTAAAGCATGAAATGAGAATACTTGAGATGGTTCCTTGCTGAGGCTGCTGTATTTTGCCTCACTGTGGGCTGGATGAGTTTGGCTAAGCTGTGCTGGTCAGGTGAAAGATCAAGCTAATTAGATCTCTTCCAGAAAAAAAAAATAAAGGAAGAAAGTTCCAGGGAAGCCCTCAGCAGATTGCCTGGCACGTGTGGCTGGCTACAGAGCAGGGGCATGTACAGGAGAGAATGAATTTGCTTGAGTTGCAGGGGAAAAAATTGCAACTGCCAGCAAGAAACCCCACAATCCCTGGTTGTTCTAGGGAACAGACCAGCTGATCATGGGAAGTGCAAAGTAAGTAGGGTAATTGCTAGAATGGCTGAGATTTTACTTGCTCAGCTCCCACGCTCGTCTTGCTAAATCCGTTCTGTGCCTCAACAGATGGACTATAGTCTGTTCCCTCTGTGAGCCGCACCCAGCTCTCCAAATTGGGAATAAAAACAAGTGAAGCAGTGGATCTGCACTTTGGTCTGTGGTCCTGTGGTGAAAGTCAGTCCTTTTAAGTTAAGGAGAACATGGTAAACAATCAGTGTAACACTTTAAAATAACATGCTTAGCACTGTTGATTCATTTTATAATTGCTGTAATAATAATGCTGGCCTTGTTAAATATTAACATTGATGCCATAGGTGCTTGTGTAGGAGATCTGTTGGGCTCCAGGTCTAATTAGTTGGTTACTTAAAGTACTGTCAACATAGGGTCTGTTTAAAACAACAAAAAAATCTGAAATACATGTTTGTCTATACTGGGAACAGGTACATTGGGGAGCTGAATTTTGTTGCTTTTAAGGCCTGCTGACTGCTTTTCATACTGTTCTTTTCTTAGGGGAGATCTTTCTCCTGTCCTTCCATGCACAATTACATGTTTACATGGCACCCACATTTCCAGGAGGAAGACAGAGGAGTGTGTAGTGCAGTTCTGAGTGTTTTGTATGGCACCTGCTTTCCTTCCTCCCCATCTTGCCACTTCTAATTGCTGTAGCCCAGAGAGGTAGTCAAGCAGCTCCACCTACCTTAATTTTGTCTTAAATAAAAACCCAAAGCTTAAACCAGCATGTTTTTGTGTCAACTTAAACTTTGTCCGTAGTCCCTTGCACCATATTTTTCACCATTGCTGGCTGCTTGCAATATAGTAACTTCTTAAACCTGATTGTAATAGAAGACTTTCAAGGCAGAAGGTGACAGATGGTTGCTTGGGTTTTTCTTTTTTTAATGGGCAAGATGAGTTTTCAAAACATACTGAGCAAGGTGAGCTCAGCTTTCACTTAAAAGGCCATGCTTCATTCAATCCCTGAGTTTTGCAATCATATAGCCAGTGATTTCTCAAAGCCAGTTTTAGAAGCAGGTTGGCATCTATCTTGCTGTCAGCTTCAGAGACCTGAGGGATAATGTTGTCTCTGCAGAACTGTACTGCCAAGAGCCCAGACTTCAGTGTCTCCCTTAGCACATTTGTTCTGGGCAGCACGGACAGGCTCATCGCCTACATAGGATTCCCCGCCTGGCAAGTTTTGCCAGCTTCCGTGGTGAATAATAGGAATCTTTTGCAGATCTTGGCAAATGCGTGGTTTCTTAGGTCTGTCTCTATGGATTCTTGCTTTGGGGTTGCCTGCTGCAGTTCCTGAAGTCAGCCAATGTGGAACATCAGCATAACAGAGACTTAAATCTCATCCTTGATCAGTTATGACAAATGAAACTTTGTTTATGCTCTCTTCATGATGAATTTCACCGAATCTTATGCAGTTTTTTTATTTAAAGAGTTAAAGAACTTATCACTGAGAGAAGAAGCACAGCCCTTATTGTATCTACCATCTACAATTTTTTTAGGACAGTAATGACTGATAGTGACTTTCATCTGGAAATGGATAGTTTTGAAACCCAGTATCTAATAGACCCAACAATTAGACTTCTCACCCAGATGACTTGCTTATTACCATCCTATTTGCATTCTGCATTCAAGATTCTCACATTTCATTACTGATCTCTGTTAGTTTCACAGGTACCAATTTGTACAAAGTGAGTAGATGTATAATAGTGATTCCCCAGATTCTTGAGTGGGTTGTCCTGGGTCACCACTAAAACTTCCTTACAGATTTTCCTGCACTTTTTCCATCAAGCTTTTAAGAAAAAGCACTGCAGAATTTGTACACTTCTGTAAATAAATGTGGCCCACTTGTCAGTGCTTGATGGAGCATCTTTGAGAGTCACTGCTCCAGAAACACTGCTGCAGTGGGAATATGTACAGAGCTTTTCTAAAAAGAATAAATAATCTGACACCTACTGAAAATGAGTTTACTTTTGTTTATTAACACTGGTATAATTGATCTCTTAGCTTATATTTAGCTGTTTTCCCAGTAGCAGATTTACAATATCTGAAAATTCAGTTGTCATGTTAAGTTCAGAAAATACTGGTCACAGTTATAACTGTACTGTGGTGACTAGGAAAAAAAATATTTTGACTATTTTGAAAAAATATTTTGAGAAAACACAGCCAGCCATGTAGGGAATATCGGAACACCTGACTTTCATATTAATCTTAGATATATCCGTGGCAAAGCTTTCACTACAATGGATCCTCGATATGGCTTCAGGAATATGATTAGTAGGATCTAATGCTTTGCCATAGAACATCTTTGAAGGCAACTCTGCTTCTCTTCAGCCAAGCATGGGATGTTTTTGGAAGCCATCCCAAACAAGTGAATTTGCAAAATAAATGCATCTACTTTCTATGATGTGATAGCCAGGTACCAAATGTGCTGCTTCTTTGGCAATGACTCATAACATTTTAACATGGATGACGCTTGGGGAAGGAACCATCTTTTTTCCTTCCTCTCTTTATCCGAGTGTCTGCTGTACTTCACATACGTAAGGGGTATCTTTTGAAGCTATTCCATGCCACTGGTTGGGAAACGGGAGCATATCGTTTCAAAAGATAGCCAAGTTACAGGGGGCCTGTGTAGTCAGCGTTGTGTAATATTTGCAGTTTTGGTCCTGGTTTGGGGTGAAGCTCTTCTGCATCACATAGTGCTAACATAGTCTTGTTTCCCTCTGATATTCATGTGTTCATGTCTAGGTTACTAAAAACAGCTGGAAGCACCTAAATTTCAGAAAAGATGTTCTGAGAAAACCAGTATGAGCAGAGATAATGCTCCCCCTTGGAGAGGGGGATGAAAGTGGAAGAGCCCTTAAAGAATACCTGCCTTAATCCATGGTTGTTCAGGAGAGTAGAGGTGAGATGATGGTTTCAGAGAATGCTGAAGAATCAGGCTTAATGGCAGGAAACATTTTCTTATAATAAGACTTATTAGGTTGTGCTGTTGTCAGGAAATAGTGGCAGTTCCATTCCATGAAACATTTAAGATTGGATGAAGGGAACAATCCCTGCAATGATAAAGGGATGAGAACATCTATTTATTTGAGCCATTAAATGTTTTGTTGCTTTGCTTGGTTCTTTTATGTAGGTGGTATCACCTTGTTTTCACTTCTTTAAGTACTTTTGTCCTTCTGTGTTCTGCTTGGTGGATTTGAATGGCATTAGCAGAAAGTCAGGAATGTTGAAGGTGAAGAACATGTGCATCTTCCTTTGATGTCATTTTCACTGAATCACAGAATATTTTGAGTTGGAAGGAACCCACAAGGGTAACTGAGTCTGTCTCCTAAGTGAATGGCCCATACAATCACTTGGGCTGTGAACACTCAGCATTTCTGCACATCAGTCCTCCAGCAGTTCTCTTATCCTTGAGAACATTCAGGGCTTGATGATGGCCTGTGTGAAAAAAGCACAGTTTTACTGTAGAGGAGGCATGGAAGCAATGCAATCAGCTGGCTAATAACACCTGTAACATAACCTGTAACAGCTGTAAAATAAAGGGGTTGGTTTGTTTGTTTTTATTTTCAGAGTCAGTATGTCAAGAGCATAAATAAGAGAAATTGATTTGAATACTGATGATTAGGTATTGCAGCAATATGGAGGATTTTTAAAAGGCAAGTGGTTGGATTTCTGTAGTAAATCCATTTTTGTCAAGCTCTGGGTGCTGGTTCCAATAGTCTTTCTCCAGAGAGGTGATCCCTCCACAAGTGGATGCTCACAGAGAGTATCAGTCTTTGATTTCAACAAGCCTGAGCTGTGTGATGTAACCCTTTTACTTATTACGTGGTAATTTTCTCCAAAACCAGCCATCTCATGTGTTTCTCCCTGTTTTCTTGTGGTAGCAGCACTTTCCAAAGGGATGGTTGGCAATAAATTTGTCTTTACCTAAAGGCAGATTAAGGAGAGGAGACAAACTAGAAACAGGTGTTGAAGGTTTGCTGCTGACAGACTGACTGTGGTCAGGCAGTTCCCAAAGGCTGCTCAGAAAGGGAAAAACCTCAGTGGTGAGCAGGGTGGGGTGACCTTTGTGAACCAGAAGTGTCAAGCTTGGAGCTACAGCGAGGATGTGGGATTGGGAGCAGCATGATGGTCAGAGCAAGTACATCCTATAGTAATAGAAAAGTGAACAGCAAACCAATAAAGAATTATGTTTTTCTTTAATTCCACAAAGAATTATGTTGCAGAGGCTGGAGAACTAGGAAGGCAGGCAGAAATGCCATGAGCATTGTGTTAGTTTCATGTTTTGATACCTCCAAGAATACAGGTTCTCTGTAGTCTCAGAGCGCAACTTGCTGTCAATAGGGCATGCAGCCCTTTTGCCAGCTGAGATAAAAGTTGTGGGCTCAGATAGCCAAATTGGACTTTTTCTTCACAGACACCTGCCAGAGAGGTAGGACACATGTCTTCCTGCCTCACTATATTTAATGCCTAAGTCATCAAGGCCTCTTGTAGTCAACATGGCATTGTAACACCATATTTGGTATGTGTCCCATTAGGAAAGGGTGTCTCCTACAGAGTCAGCTGCATCAGTGTCAGGTTTGGATCTCAGTGAAGCTTCAGTGTAGCTTAATTAATGAACAGGGCCTGGTAAGGTCACAGTCCAAAGAAGGGATTTGGTTGCATAAATTTCTATGCTTGTTCCAACAGGGAGTCTGCACAAGATTTGTTTGGTATCTGAGCAACCAGTTTCTAAAGCATCAAATTCCAAGTAGGAGGCAGGAAAGACTTCTTTTGATTCTGGAACAAAAGACTTCCGAATACCCTCCCAGCACTGTGTCCTTGCTTTGGTACAATACAGTGCCACTTCCCATGCACGAACTGCAAATGCTGAAAAGGTGAATAGATGCAGATCCAGACTAACAGCTGGGACTTGTTACCTCCCAGAGTGAGTGCTCAGTGCTGCTTAGCACCCTCTGAAAGGCACAGCATTTGCTAAGCAGAGCTTTTCTTTCTGAGTTGGAGGTGGGCAGAGTCAAGTTCTGTGTCAGTTTTTCCCTCTTCTGCTTGGCTCTAGTTTGGAAAATTACTCCTTCACTATCAGGGGTAGCAAAGCAACTCACTTCTCCTTTTTTCTGCTCCCATCATTCAGCTGAAGTGGAAAGAGGATGGGAACACATGAGAGCCCTGCTGTTTGAGCAGTCCATTTTGGTTCTCTTTCTAGCCCCAGGGGGCTTAGCTGCAGAGTTATAAACACCTGCCTGATACCAGCAAAAATGGTGTTTGCAAGTGCAGCATGGACTTTTGCAGGGCAATGTCTGCTGCTGGCTGGCTTGTGTTGTGAGTGCCTGTGAGACTTGAGGAGTTAAAGGCCACTGCTGTGGCCACTGCAGGGCAATATTGAGCCAGAGACCTCTGGTGATAAGAATATTTGCTGATGTTACTGATAAGGGTATTTGCTGGTAAATAGTTCAGAAAAAACTCGAGCTCAGAAGCTGGGATTTAACATCTCTGTATCTCTCTAAACTGGCAAGGGGAGTAGATGTGCTGTGAGTTGGTTGTTCGTCACGTGGGCAGTGGCTCAGTACCACAGGCATATCGTTACTAGGCATATCCAAGCACATCCATAAGCATAGCTGATACTGTGTGGTACCAGAAAATTCAGACCTGGGGTTCTCACAGCATTCATGATACAAGTGTTGTGGTGCTTGGCCCCACTGTCTGCCTGGCCATGCTGTCTTCCCAAACCCCCAGCTGTCTCCTACTCTGTGCTTCCACAGGGGCCTGATGTCACTGGGGAGCTGGGACTTACCCAGTCCCTTCAACAGTGAAGGATAGGTTGGGTGCTCTTGGCCCACTACTGTGCTGGGAGTGTGCTTCCCCTGCATCCTAAGAGCAAGGGGATCGAAGGGTTCAGTGGCAGGCAGGAGCCTTGGGACAGGCTGTGCTGGTAGAGAGAACTTTATTCCTGAGAGAAGGAATGGAGGGTGGAGTGCCTCCTGCTGCACACGCAATCTGAAGTGACAACCTTCAGGAAGAGTCATAGTCTCACAGTCAGACTGACTGGAACAAAGGATTATGAGGAGATACACCTTAAGTTTTTCACTTAGAGCATGATATCAGAGCCCTGGCTGATGGCAGGATAGGTTTGCTGACCTGACACGAAGGTTGGGATGATGTTGCTGGATGTGAACTGGCCATCTCTGGCTGGTGCGTTTTACAGAGCTCCAACACCACAGCCAATGTTCTCCATACTGAAGGTGGCCTGGGTGATATGTACAAATTTCATTTTAAAGGAAATAACCTGGTTTTATCCTTCAAAATATTCTACCTGAGTCAGTGAGTGACTCACCTGGTCTGCCCTCCCAACAGCAAACAGAATGTATTTTTCTGCCAGGGCATTTGTGGTCTAACCACAGCCCTGATACTGCTCCTGGCAGGGAAAATGAGGTGGCAGGAAAGCTGAGTCAAACCTTGGGCATCTGAAGGAGGAGGCAAACCCAAGGGAGTGCCACGCCCTTCCCACTGGCACATGAGTGTTTTTCCCTTGGCAAGCACTGAGAGCTCTGCAATGGTGCTGCAGCCCTACTGTGCTCTCAGCAGCTTTCTGAGGCTCAGGGTCCCTAGAGTCCTGCTGGGCAAGGCTGCAGATGTGACGTGCACAAAGTGATCTGCCCCTCTCCTCTCAGAAGTGGACAAGCAGTCACTCAGGTCACCTTCATTACTAGTTTGGGAATTTTATCTAGCCTGCCTTTGACCACAGCCCTGACTGAACACGTCATTAACAGGAAACTGAAATTAGTTTGAGAGTCTGCATCCCTCCGTCTTGTCACTTTGAATCACTAACCAGCAATAGCTTTCCTTATTGCAAGAGTGGGAGAGAGCAAGAGAGCACTAGCAGATGGTTTTGGAGGAAACCATGTTCAAAGACCCAAGGGACTTCATTCTCTCTCTTACTAGGAGTTAGAAATTACTTACCTATTTAGGCATTGCTCTAAAATGCTGCCTCAAACATTGTCAGGGAAATGACATAACATTAAAAATATGTGTGATGTAGTATGTGTTTACTACAGTTTACTTCCACTATTTAAAAAAAAACAAGTAATGATTATAAAATAAAGCCTGAATATTACGAGGATGATGCCAAAAAACCCACCCCGTACATCTAAACAGTAATTACCGCTGGGGCTGGAACAAAGCAGCAGAGGGACAATTTTGGGCAAAAGATCTTTCCTGGCTGACAGAGAAGATGGGGTTGCCCAGTCTTCCAAACAGAGTCAGGGTCTGTGGACACTGCCTGATTACTGGTGGGAGGACAGACAGTTCACCCTCAGAGCCGTGAGGCTGTGGGATTGGAGCCGTGGTGCTCACAGCAAAGGGTGCAGAAACCAGGGAGCCAAATGGCAGGCAGGGCACTGCCCTTTTCAGGGCTGGGAGCTGCTCCCTGTCCTGGCTGAGGCATGCAGCCAAGTGCTTTCTGCCTGGAAGTCTCTCTCCTCCCTTGGCCTCCTTCCATTGTTTTCCACAGGGGACCCTAAGGGAAGGACGTGGCTGGCCCCAATGCCTTGTGCATCTCCCTGTTGAAACCCATGGAGCTTACTGCCTTTCTGTTTGCTTTAGTTGGGGAGCACAGGGAAGGGAAGACGGCTCCATGGTCTCCCCTCATATCCCAGGCAGGTGTTTTGCCATGGCTGAGAAGGGGTTGCCCTCAAGCCTGAACTGGGGAATTGAGCTTTTCCAGCATAATATGCTTTCCTGAAGGAGAAGTGTTGATTTGCACTGTTTCCCATTAGATTTGTAGTACAGGGAAAATAAGTTTGCAATGGCTGGTGTGACTGGAGCTCACCCAGGGTCCTGACTTACTGGCTTGGACTTGCTGAAACCTTGCTCGCAGAGCTGAAGTCCAGGTGTGGGACAGATCAGCCCTTCTCTGCCTTCCCTGCTTCTCTGAGTTGAGTCTCTGCCTCCCTCCTTGCTGACTCGGATCCATTTTGGTCAATGCTCACATTGCATTAGGAAATTAGTAATTTCTCCTACAGAATATGGAAGCAGGTTAGATGGCAGGGGATGTTTTGGGGCTTAGGGACTAATGAAAGATTGAGGTTAACTGGATGGGACCTTTGCTTGGCTCAGCCACAAGTTCCCAGAGAGCCTTGGATACTTCACAGTTTAAAAATCTATAAAATAGGGTTGGACTTAAAGCAGATGCTGTCAATCAATCGTGATAAGCCCAACATGGGAACTGCTGGCCTCCATCATACACAATTTATACTAGATACTGGACTCTTCTGGCTATAGCAATAATTCCTAAACATGATGAGTTTGTCTTTGTTTGAGGATTCTGAAGATTTGCTTTGGTGATTTACAGGATTTTTTTCATTTATCAACTAAACCACTGGGCAAAGAGCTTAGACATTTCAGAGGTCATCAGGGCAAGTGGGGGCAACCTTTTTACCCCAGTTAAACTTGGATCCATTTCTTGCAGCAGCAGTGAGGATCTCTTTTTTTTTTTTTTTTCAAATTCCATTTCTGTTTTCTGCTGTGACTGCTGAATTAGGTTTTGTGAAGGGGCTCAGCTCCTTCTGCTCTTGTGGTACACATACACGTGTATGTACCTGCATGGTGGAAAAGAGCAGGAGTAAATCAGTGCATGCAGCAGCCTTGCAGCACCATAGATGTGATTCTTGTGCATAATAGAGGACAATTTGATGTGGTCTGAGCAAGTCACAAGCAGAGCTTCCTTTTCACAGGTTGTAGGCAGAGGAGGAAAGACCACAGAAGCCAGACTGAGCAGTAATGGTGATGTAGCCTCAGAGAGGTGCTGACACCAAGGAGTGATGGAAGTACTGCCAGTAACTTAGGTGTTATGAAAATTGGTTTGCAAGGATTTACATTGTTCTTTAAATATTGAGCATATGGCACAGGTACCTTGTTTGCCTGGACAGGATGATGCAATGCACGGTGATCTGCTGATGTCAACAGATTTCTTATATTGCAAGTCAAAACCTCATATGGCTTGAACACCAGACAGGGCAAATAAAGATTAGGAAACAAACCTGGAACCCTGGCCCATTTTTACTATGTCTTCTCATGCCTCTGTGCCAGATCTTTGACCTTACTATTTTGAACTTAATTTTCAAACCAGCCTTTAATTGCAGCCTTACCTGTAGCCAAGGCCTCCTCTCCTGGCAGGCCTTGCTCTTGGTTTCCACCTTCCTCTTCTCCTTTACTTAATGCCTGTGTTAGTTTGCAAGGCTTGTCTCCAAGGTGGAGTCTGTTCATTAACAGCCCCATTTCTCTCCCTTCGGAGCTGTATGAAACCCTTACCTATTTGCAGCAGATATTCTTTGTGTGGTCCTGATTGTGAATCTGATGTTAGGCTTGATATTCCATATCTGTGCATATTCATGAAGCAAGAGGTTTTCAGGGGTACTTAATATTGGCATCTTCTGCCAAAATTAAGTGTGGCCCACATCTGGCAGAGCTCATACCAGGCTGTGACCATGGCAAGAACCAGGGTGCAGTTTGTATGGCAGGACAGTATGTCAGAGACAAATGTTATAGTAAGGGATTTTTCAGACTATTTAAACCTCCTAGTTTTGTGTTTACATTAGTTTGAATTCTTTAACTACTTAATATTTGAGGTAAAACAAGACTGTTAAAAGTCACAAATCCATCTTTTAAATGAGTTGCTCAAAATGGCAATAGAATTCATCTCCTTCAGAAGACTCTAGACAGGCCAAACTTTGGGAGCTGCAGAGAGGAGTCAATTGCAGAGTCAAAATTAAAATTGACTCAGTACTTCCTCTTTCCCCTTGCTTTCTAAATGAAAACATTTCAGGCCATTTTTACCTGTCACAGCAAATAAAACCACTTTGTACTGAAAGGTGGGTAGTATATGAATATTTTGGTTTTAAAGTGCTTGAGCAACCCATGGGAAACATTTACTAGATTTCATCACTGATGATAGAAAGTAGTTTTCATTATAGAAAGTAGGTTTTTAGAGAACTGACTGTAACTAAGCTTTTATGGAACGCTGGCTCTGTATACTGCCTTACACACTTTTGAAAGCTTTTCCTACAGATGAGTAATTTGCCTTGTGTGACTAGATTAACCTGTGCAGGTAAGGCAGAACTTACCTTGCAGGTAAGACTTTTGTCTCCTTATCCCTGTGCTCTCATGGTATTAGGATTTGGTGAATCTTGTTTCCACGCCTTTGTGGCTCTAGCACCACAGTGTCTGCAGTGACATAATAATGCCCATGTTTGCTTTATTAAGCTTGTCAGTGGTGGTGCAACTGGCACTAATTGGCACTTTTGTTGGTACCCTTCTTCAAGACATGGAAAACTGAACAGGCTGTGGACTCTGCACTGCACTGTGCTCCAAAGGTGGCAGAGGACAGAGACATGCTGGCAGGTCAGTCTGAGGAAGGCTGATGCTGCTATTGCTTGGTCTATAAACAAAGGACTTCTGTTTCCAAAGCCAAGAAAGCCCAGCCTTTTTCCAAGCTATGACTCTGTCTGAAAAACAGGCCTGGACCCAGATGGGTGAGCAATCTGTGTAGTCACCAGTGTAGCTTGCCCACAATTCCTGTCAGCCTCTCCAGATTAGGCATCAACGAGCCACATGCAGCGAGGTCCATCAGTGACCTCCAGCAGAGTGAACCCCAGCGCAGGTTCAGCACTAAGTCTGACTTCTGTCCCAGAATAACAGGAAGGGCACAGCAGTTACCTGGCTTTGGACCCATCGCACATGTTGAGGGGATCATTTTGTATGTTGAAATTAATTACCCAAGAGCTGGTGGGAGGGCTGTAGGGAATCACAGGGCAGCCTTTGACTCGAGTTCATGTTTTGTTAAAGGGCTCGTTTTAAGGTGTAGATGTCCCGCCCAGCCTGTCATGCTGTTCCAATGTGTAATTACCCTCACAGCTTGGGAGCAGCAACATCTTCCAGTGCTCAGTTCAACTAACCAACTCCCCACTGCTGAATCTCATTATGCCTTTGTCAGCAAAGCTGATACACATTTCTTCCCACCCCGAGCTCTGTCTCTTCCCCCACCTCACAACACTTTGCCATGTGCAAGTTAGACCTTTACTACTTTTCTTTACTACTTGTCTGATTTGAAAGATGATTCCACACCATTATCACAGGAGCAATGGGGAACATGTACTAAAAGAATTTAGTAACATAGATATTTAAGTGGCTGAGTGAGGGATTAGTTCTTTGGATTTCTGTATTTTTATAATCCACGAGGTAGCTGAAGAGAACAGTTAGAATTGTTCCATGCTTTCCAGCAAGGGACCAGAGTTTCCCATGGTAATTAGTTTGAGCATGTATCAGCTTGGTTTCTTGGGAAAAAAGAAACATTTGCTCTTCTAGGAAGCATTTTCAGTACCATCAGTCTAAGAATAGCAATCTTCTTTATGTTTCTTCTCAAATTTCAGAAGTATGGCTTATCTTTTATTGTGCTGCAGTATGGAGATTATTTTAGATGAAATACCACTCTGTTCTGCTGACACTTGAACAGCTTATAGTGCCTCATTCTGTGGAGGTTTTTTTAACCAAAATTAATTCACAAAGAAATTTGTGCCTTGAAGATGGCCGCTTCTCTTGGAGCACATCAGTTCCTTGATGACCCCAGAGGGAGCAGCAGTGCTGAAAGGGTTCAAGTGACAAACAACTCCCTGGCTATGAACTTAAGCACTGAAATAAAACCCTACAGTTCCAGTGACAGCTTCCAAGAACGGAGCCAAAGCTCCAGTGCTGTGGCCTAGGAGATCACTATCAGTGCAGTGCTGGTAGAGCCCACACAGCTCCCTGCAGAGCATGCAGGGCCAGTGCCCAGTTGTACAGGGACTGCCTGGAATGCTGTAAAGGTTACAGAGCAAAGAGCTGAAGCTGTACCCTTTGCTTGGTCAAAATAGGTGTTGGAAGCAGGACATTAGCCCTAAAGGGCTTTTTGATCTGGAGTAGCGGTGAGGTTTTTTTTTTTTTTGTACCTTGGAGTGTCTTACTGGGGGAAGGTTGAATGTCTAAGCTACTCCTCTGGTACCCAGAGTGGACACCAAGACTGCCACAGTGCCCACAGCTGAAGCCATCACATCCTGCTGGGGAGCAGCAGTGGAGGGACCAGAATCCACAATCCATCCAAAAAGCCATGTTCTAGAGTCCTGGGCCATTGCCATACCTCCTTAAATCCCTCTGGAAATAGTAGAGAGCAGGCACAAGCAGGCTTGTTACCCTCCTCACCCTGCAGCAATCACACAAAGGGGCTGCAGGGTCCAGCCCTGCCAGGGCAGGAGCATTTTTGGCCAGAGCAGTGTGTGTTCTCCAGCTCTCCACTGCCTGACGACAACCACCTTGGTCCTCCAAGAGGAAAAAAGAGAACTTTAGAAGGAAGCCAACTGTTATTTTTGCATATTTTAAAATACATTTTGTTCAGATGCACATCTCTGGCAGGCTTGTTTAGAGAAGTGGTAACAGTATCTGGCTTCTCTTTGGTCTTGTGTACAAGAGGAGGAAGTTTTCATCTGTGGCTTTAAAAAAAATCCGCATCTCTGCCAAGATGTATTAGGAGAGCTGTAAAAAAGGAGTCATCCTGTTCCAGGACGGCGAGGCTTATGTAACAGGGAAATCCTAACAAAAAGATACTCCCCCACCCTGCACACGCTTTTCCAAGGCACATGCCACTCCAGAGTTGCTTGATTTGTATTTTGATCACATCTGCCACTGGTTTATTCAGATGTATTTACAAATATGTTCTTCCACATACCCTCATTTGTACATGCCATAGAACATCTTTATAAAATGCAGCATGGCCTTCACCTCATCACAAGGGTCTTTAAATAAAATATATTGTAAAGTGCCAGATATAATTCTTTTAAAAATACAGTTTTCATTAAAACAGATACTTGGCCACTGCATTAGCAGCTTTGTATACTGATACACTTTTAGCACAAGTCTATTTCTGTCAGGTGAGCGGGAGGCTGTCATACCACCCCTCTAGCTCTCCAGTTTCAAGTCCAAAGGCTTTAGAAAATGAGGCAGAGGCAGATTGTCCAGAGCCTCTGGGAAATGCTCAGGTGAAATGGTCCTGATCAAGACACGCATGGCTGTGACAAACAGTGATGGGGGAGCTAAGCCCACCAGGCACTGGAACCTCTTCTCCCCTAGGAGGTCCTGCCACTGCTGCCGGCCGTCCAACAGTTGCTGTTTCATTGCAAACTGGAGGTCCTGAGGCACGAAGAAGAAGAGGCAGTCGAGGCAGAGGAGCTTGGCACGCATGTTAGCCGCCGGCATGTGGCTGACCTGCTGCAGCAGGGTGTCGAGGGGGGTATTGCCGGCGCTGTCCCGCAGGCAGGGCGATGCTCCGTGCCCCAGCAGCAGCAGCAGGCACTCGGGCCGCACCAGCTCGCAGGCCACATGCAGGGCTGTCTGGCCGCCCTCCACGCGGCTGCAGCCCCGGCGGTCCAGCAGCCCGGCCCTGTCTGCGGGAGGCAGGGCGTGGATGGCCTTGAGGATTCGGAGGAGCACCCTGGCGCGGTTGTAGCGCACGGCCATGGCCAGGTGCGGGGCCGACTGGCAGCAGCTGAAGCTTTGGCTGGGCACGGCCAGGGCGCTCTGCGGGAACTTGGTCAGCAGGTGCCGGGCGTAGGGCTGGTGGTCGTGCACCAGCGCGTACAGCAGCGCCTCGGACGGCGAGTACACGCTCACCTTGCCGCCGTCCTCCCAGTGGAACACCTCCATGGTCCGCATGTCCTCCAGGAACCACACGGGCAGCAGATCCCTCACCGCCTGGTAGAAGGCGAAGGAGGATTTCTTGCACTGCTTCTGGGACTGGCCGCCGCCACCGCCGCCGCCGACCCACCGCACGCTCCAGGGCATGTCGGGCGGCCGCCTCCCACCATGGGCCCGGACCTGCGGGACGGATGGGACAGGACGGGCCGTCAGCGCTGCCGGGGCCGCGGGCGGCATTCCCGGGGCCGCGGGCCGTGCTGGCTCTGCCCCCGCCCCGGTGCCCGAGACAGCCGCATCCCGGGGCACGGCATCCCCGTCCCTCCCTCCTTCCATCCCTCCCCTCGGAGCACGGGNACTGGCCGCCGCCACCGCCGCCGCCGACCCACCGCACGCTCCAGGGCATGTCGGGCGGCCGCCTCCCACCATGGGCCCGGACCTGCGGGACGGATGGGACAGGACGGGCCGTCAGCGCTGCCGGGGCCGCGGGCGGCATTCCCGGGGCCGCGGGCCGTGCTGGCTCTGCCCCCGCCCCGGTGCCCGAGACAGCCGCATCCCGGGGCACGGCATCCCCGTCCCTCCCTCCTTCCATCCCTCCCCTCGGAGCACGGGCACACGGGAACGGCCTCCCCTCAGCGCCCAGCACAGCCGTGTTCCCGCTGCAGGACACACGGGAACGGCCTCCCCTCAGCGCCCAGCACAGCCGTGTTCCCGCTGCAGGACACCCGGTACACGGGAACGGCCTCCCCGCGGCGCACAGCACGCCCACGTCCCTGCTCCACGGGGGAACGCGAGTGCCCCCCGCTCAGCCCAGCCCAGCCCAGCCCAGCTCACCCGGCCGCGGTGCCGCCCGTTCCGTTCCGTGTCCCTGCCGGTGTCCCTGTCGCTATCCGTGCCCGGTGCCGGGAGCGCCGCGCGCGCCGCCGCGGGCCCCTTTATGGCCCCCCCGGGGGGCGGTGAAGGTCGGTCAGGACCGGGGAACTGTCCGGGCCGCGCTGATTGGCTGCCGCCACGGCGCCCCGCGCGCCCATTGGCTGCGCCGGGAGGACGGGGCCCCGCGCGCGCGCGTGCGTCACCGGCGGAGAAGTTCCGAGAAACTTGGCGGAGNCAAACTCCCAGGGATATGGGATCCCAGTAATACAAGGGTGTGGGATGTGGGGTCCCAGGGATATGGGGTCCCAGCAGTATGGGGTTGTGGGATATGGGGTCCCAGGGGTATGGAGTCCCAGCAGTGTGTCAGTCTGGGAACATGGGGTCCCAGGGATCTGTGGTCCTGAGGTCTCAGATGTATGAGGTCCAGGTACATGACGTCCTGGGGATATGGAGTGCTGGGGATATGGGGTTCTGGGGATAAGGGATGCAGAGACCACAGGATCCCAGGGTCATGGGGTCCTGAGTCTGTGGCCGGGGCACACCAGGACCTGGACACGTGGGTCAAGGGCACACAGTGTCTGGGCTGCAGCAGGACCTGTGCAGGGGGGCTGTGGGACAGCTGTTCTCCTGGGCACAGGGGATGTGCAGTGTTCAGGCACACAGGTGCCAGGGCAGGCAGTGTCACACCCCCTGCCCACCCTGGCAGGGCCCAGCCTGGCCCGTGACAGTTCTCAGCTGGCCCTGCCCACCCCACTGGGTGGCTCTGGTGGGGCTGGGCACTGCCCTTCAGCCGGTGCACATGTGCACACATGGGCACGTTGCTAAATTTGTGGCACTCATGTATCTCCTGGAGAGTGACATTTTCCTTGCAGGTTTCAGCTACAGAGGAGTGAGGAGATGGTCATGGCATGGGGTGAGCCTGACACTGCCCACAGCCCTGCACCAGCGACTCCCCTTGGGCGCCTGCAGTCTGTTGGCCCTAAAATGTGTGTGTACAGGTAACAGCCATGCACTGGGAAGGCAGGTGCTGGCATTACTGGGATCTGCTCTCTCACAGGGCCTCCTTACTGATAGCAAATCCTGGGATCTGCTCCATCCTTGTCTCCCCCAAGCGGGTTCAGAGCATTTCCCTCTTTCTCACTGTGTGATTGACCCCGGAGTGTGCTCTGCTCGCACTCATTGTCCTCTCGGTCAGGAAGATCAGGTGGGTGATGCCAGTCAAGGACGAGTTCATGGCTGATAGCTCTGGTTTCTCCATCCTTGGGGTTCCCCAGCTTCCCCCTCACCAGCACACAGCTGCTGCTCTTTGCTGCTGGAATGAGAGGTACTTTCCATACATCCCAGCACGACCTGTGCTCCTGTGTTTGTGCACACTGTGGGGGATGGCCAGGCATGGGCTGAAATGCCCTGCTTCCCTGCAGCCCCCTCTATGGAGCTCCTCGGGGTGGCAGGGAGCTCTCAGCCCTCCCCTCGACCCCGATGAGCACGAAGCTGGTGAGGAACAGCCATCCCCTTTGTCATCCCTCTTCTGAACCACAATTCAGCCAGGGAAACAATGCTTAAACTGTGCTTGGTTTGCTTTGTAACTTCTTCCCTGCCACGTGATGCTCACACCAAAGCCCTGGGTTCTGCGTGAGGGGATGCAGGCAGGTGGGTGAGCCAGGCAGGATCATGCACACCACTGTCACACTTGGAAACTCTTGGTGACTGCATCTGAGGGAGCTAATAAAAGAAGGATAACAAGCGCTGAGCTGCTTTGCTGGAGAGAATTACGTCCAGTGTTTGTCAGCACGATTCGTCATCGGAGGATCCCCGTGGATCCCCCCCAGCTCCTGGCGTCTTGGATGTCAGCCACGGCACGGAAAATCCTCTTTCACCGCTCGTTTCTGATTCCAGGTGAAAACTCATTAAAGGCAGCCGCTTCACCACTCCCTGCTGTCATCAGGGCACTCCCCTGTCAGTCATGGCCTACCACGGCAGGCATGGGACAATTTGTACCAAGTACAGGATCAAAAGAAATGGTTTAAAAATAGAGAATTCTGCAGCCCTTCGTTTGTGTCTGCCACAGCCTCACATGCCTGTACCTT
This sequence comes from Campylorhamphus procurvoides, assembly GCA_013396655.1. Classification (NCBI taxonomy): domain Eukaryota; kingdom Metazoa; phylum Chordata; class Aves; order Passeriformes; family Dendrocolaptidae; genus Campylorhamphus; species Campylorhamphus procurvoides. The sequence continues at coordinate 55,928 of WBMV01004950.1, read as the reverse complement.
ACTGCCCATTGCTGATTGTAGTGGTACCCACGACATCTCTGTGTGCCACCTGCTCTGGGAGATGGCCCTGCCCAACCATGAACCCCAAATCCTTTTCTAGCCATTGCCAGGACATTGTCATCGATTTGGATGTCCGGTGTAGTGACAAGCCAGTTTCCCAGCTCTTTCTACTCATCATCCACACATGCCTGGGCAAGCCAAGTGGTGTTGGAGCCCAAAGGTGGGGGATTAGCATAGTTGCAAAACAAAATTGTTTTTTGCGTAGGAAATGAATGTCTTTGGTGTGGAAGTGGGACTTTTCTTCACAGGCCAAGTGTTCCTATGGAGGTGGGGGGAAGAGTTACAACCATAAAGTGCTTTGGGCCCCAGCACTGGGTTAAAAGTAGGCTGGAGTGTGCTGAGTCCCTGCAGTCTCACAGCTGGGTAACCCATAGGCTGGCCCCTGTTTGCAAAATGTATTTGTCATATCTATTCAAAGTGGGAGCCTGCCTGTAAGAAAAGCAGCCTGTTTGTGGGCTGCACTGGATTACCTTTGCCCCCAAAATTATTTATAGAATACACAGCACTAGTCATGAAACAGGACAGGCCAGAAAGATTTTAATTTTGTGATAATAATTTTTTTGCACAGCCTCATGGACATGACTTGTTTGCTTGAAGTCCAGCCTGGTTTTAATCACTTTGAATTAAGTAACTGATCTTATTACTGATCCGACTGTGAGAGGGCTTATCACAGGTTCCTTGGCACATGACGAAGATTACTCCATCAGTGCAACCACATCCAAGGAATGTGACGTGTCCTCTCAGAGCTATTTTTGTCTTCATGCTCCTCCAGGACCTTGATCCTTTGTTTTCTCCAGCCAGTGACCAACTAAAACCCTCTCAATGCTACGGAAACCCCAACCACGTAATGGGGCGAAGGGAAAAGCTCTGCCATTTCTTGTTGCAGGCGTCATTTGCTTCCTAAGGCTTTCATTAAATTGAGGCCAGGATCATACTGACTTAGTGGACATGATTGTGGGTGTAATTAAAAGCAAAGTGAAAATAGGCAGTATCAGGGAGCACGCTGAACATGGTTAATGTTTAGTGCTGGGTTTGAGCATGAGAAGAAAGATGGGTAAAGAGTACAACCCTCATCCTTGAACAGGGCTGAAGGGTACGGGGTTTATGACAGTCCTTGCAAGGATTCTGTGCATGGGTTTGACTCTGAACATTTACCAGCGTCCCCTCAAGGAAGGCAGGCTGAGGACCAAAGGTCAGCAGAGTTCGGGCAACAGCTCCAGACTCGTGGTGGGCTGAAGCAGCACAGCTGCCACTTTGCTTTAAGCCTTCTGGGATCTTCATCAGGAAGTCAGATAGAAATGCCTAATGCCCTGTTTAGCTAAAATTAAACATCTTCAGAGAGAATTAGGGAATAATGAAAGTCATGGGTTTGCAGCAAGAGCACTGGGCTGGAATATCCTGTATGTCCCCCTCTCACTGTGGGTACATCACTGATATCCAGTTTAATCAACCTGTGCCACCAGCATCTCACTCCTTCAACCGTCTTGTTTTAGCTGGTGAGTTCTTTAGGTCATGGATCATATGTGAATATATTGTTTTGGTCCTTGAGGTCCTGGCTCCGTGTGGGGAACCCTCTGCTCCCTGTGTTGGACAGGTCATCCTGTGGGGAGACACAGCAGCTGGCAGTCACTAAACAGGATTTGTTCTCCTTTGGTGAGAACATGCCATGTGAGGAGGAGGATGGCAGCCCCAGGCACTCTGTTCAGCTGGTGATGAATAATAGCTGTTGCTGACACCTCGTGGAAGCCTTACACAAATATTTTCTCCTGAAACCTGTTTCCTCTTCCCCTGCAGGTTCCTCACTTGAGGAGCTCGCCCTTTGCTTCAGTCATCCCTGGAGCAGCCAGCTGGGAAGCAGGCAGCAGGGCTTGTCTGCCTGCAGCACCAGGGATGGGAAGGCAGCCAAGGAAGGCTGGCCAGAGCTGTCCTTTTCCTCCTGAAGAGGGTGCTGAGTGAGGACTGTGCACCATGAATATCTGTTGCACATCAGGTGCACAGAGGAGAGCACTCTCCTATCCCCACCTGGGTCTGTAACACCCAACATGTACATGCCTTTTGTGTGTCTGTTTGCCCATCTCCATTTTTCAGGTGAGCATATTGGCAAATGACTTACCATCCCTCTGTCCTTTCATTTCAGAATCTCAAATCACTTTGGAAAAGATACGGGAGTTTTCCTATGAAGTGCAAAAATACTTTCATTTGAGAAACAAGGCCACTGAAGAAGCTGCAGACTGTCAGTGGTGATCTGGGCTGAGGTTTTGCTCCTGGCTCTTTCTGGAACTATCAGACAACATCACTCCATCCAGGGGAGGAGTTGTGGCCTTGAACCCCGCCCTGTTCTCATCACTCACCACTGCACTGTCTCTCTCAGCACCCACCTCTTCTTGCTCCTCAGTCTTCATTTATATTACAGTCACTCTCTACTTGCTTCACTTTGTATGAATCACCATTTCACACTGAGCCTGAGTTGCCCATAACCTCAGCTGCTTTGCTTTCTCTGCTGCTTTGTAGGGTCAGCTCCATTCTGACCCATGGCATGAAAAGAATATCAGCTTTGGAAAACACAAAGTGAGCAAGTCTTCTCTTGCTCCTCCTGTGTCCTGAATGCTGCTGAGTGAATTCCAAAAATGTGCATCCTAAATATTACTTGGTGACTGAGCACAGGAGCAGGTTACCCAGACAGGCTGAGTCGTCCCCTTCCCTGGAGATATTAAAAAGCTGTCTGGACACAATCCTGAGTAATGTGTTCTAGAAGACACTCCTTGAGCAGGGAGGTTGGACTAAATGACCTCCACTGGTCCCTCCCAACATTACCCATTTGTAATTCTTGGGAGCCCAAACAATGCTCTAATACATTTTGTTTTGGAAAGGAAATGTCTCCACTGGCTCTGGAGGAAGTATATAGGGTGAGGGTTGACCATTGTCAAACACTGGTCCCAACTGATGCGAGGCTGAATAAATGTCTTAACTCATGTCAAGGGTTTGTTGAGGCTGTCAGTGTCCATTGGTGGGATAATGCAGTTTTTAAGGCCTTGAAACTTAACTTTTTATTCTGGTTCCTTGATAGAAAAAAGTGGTCTTGCAGAAGTGAGATGGGCAGCAAGGTGATGAGATCCTTCACCTGCACCTGTCTCACAAGCCCTCAGGGATGCTCACAGGCTGTCATAAGTGTTCTCTTCACTCTGACTAGGTTCGTGGGCCGCCCCTCATTAAGCCTTGATTTTGACACCTGTAATAAAAGAGTCGAATTCATCCTTTTGGAAATTTAGGGAAACTCCCAGAGCTGCAGCAGACATTAAATTCCATCCAGCATGTTACAGGGGGAAGCTGAAAAGGGTACTTGTCCCTTAAAAGACTGAAAAATACCCTTTGGGGAGCCTTTCTGTTTCGTAACTAAGCAGTCAAGAGGGGTCGGAGAGCTCCTGGTGCCCGTGGAGGATTTTGGCCTTCAGCTTGATGTTGGTTGTTAAAAATATTTTCCCAGATGTATTAATACAACCAGACTGGATTGCATCTGAGCTGAACATTGTGAGCCTGAGGCAGGACATAAATATAGAAGCAAAACAGCCTGACATAAGAGTCATCTGTCCTCTTGTACACAAGAAGTGAAGGGGAAAGAGGGGGAACTTATCCTGTTGCAGTATTTAGACACTTCCAGGAATTAGCCTGAACCTCAGAGAGTGACTGCACCAGGGTCCTGGGGCACAGAAGCCCCCACGTATCCCCCTCTCAGCCCCTGGTGTGCTATGTCACAGGACTGCACACTCAGCACATTTTTAACCCGGGGTTAGATTTGCCTAGACAAGGTCTGCAATCAGGAATGACTATTTGTTTGATGTGTTTGCCTAACAGGATTACCCTTACCATAATGATAGAGCAACCTGGCCTTGGCAGAGCAAATCTCAAGGGCTCAGAGGGTCAAACCCTTACCTCCATTGCCCCAAATTTGCACAGCACAGCTTGTCTCTTATCATGCAATATCCAGCCTTGCTTCAGCTGGCATTCAGATTTTGGAAAGAGCAATTGTGCCACTGCTGCCTGCTGACATCACACTTGGCATTTGTGTCTCCACACCTGGAAAAAAAAAAATCAATGATATTCAAAGGTTAGGAAAATGATGCAGTGTTTTACAATTAGAGAATGCGATGCCTTCCCTGATGGGAATTGCTCTGAGCAGATGCCTGATTCAATTCAGTGTGCATTTGTTGCCCTCTGGCTCCAGAAGAACCAATGAGTTGCCTGCTTTTGTATTGTATATCTTAAAATCACTACAAAATCATCTGTTCATCCATAAAAGTGTACCTGTGATTATTACAGTTTGTTAACTTAAAAGACTTGAGGTAGGTGCAGGATGAAAGCTCAGGTTTCCCACAAATAAATAGGATAAAGGCTTTGCTAAAGCAGAGCCTACCCCACTGGCGATTGGCACCCAGGCTTATCCACCCCAGTTTCTGGCCAGGCTGGGGACACCTTCTGGCCCCCTGTTGGTGTCATTTTAACCCCAGCTCTTCTCACGCCAGCTGACGTGAGCCTGTCCTTACCAGCTCCCAGGCTATTTGCAGAAGCAGAACCTGCTGCTCGTTACGTGCCGGTTCCAAAACAAGCAGGATCCTCTATTTATAATATGCTATAATTGGCCTGAATGAAACCTGTGGTTCTTCAGGCTGTAGGGCCCCAGGACTGCTGATGCAGTGGCACCCTAATTCCAAGGGATGCTGCTGGGAATGCCGAAATGGCTCCGCATAAAGCCGAGGGATGCGTAGGTACATAGTGTGAGCAGTACATTCACAGGCTCCTGGTTTCTGGAGCAGGCTGTACTTGTCAGGGCCGTGTAGATCCCCTTCTCTAAATGAGGTTTGGGGGGGATCGAGCGTCTTTGGAGCAAAGCAGAAGTATTTTTGTGCTGCAGCAGCTTCACTGTGTAGATTCTCAGGTTGCCACGGGGAACATTACCTTTTTTTTCTGCCAAGGCATTTATAGGTGGGATGTGAGCAGGGCTCTGCCACTCAGAAAGTATCTATTCAACCATTGGGTTTAAATGATTTGAGTTCATCTGTGATTAGTGCACATGTAATTTTGGTGGCGTATGTGTCTGTTCAGACCCTGCTGTTCAGCATGGAACTGTTCTGACCTTGTAGCTCATTGCAAGACAAACTCCTGTCTAACACAAAGCAAAGCAGCCACCTCACTTTTGCTTAGAGGCTGGTACATACAGTATAATGCTCACCCAAGGGTTGTATTTGATCTGCCTTTGCTATAATAAAACCCCTCCGCCATTTGAATTGTAAAACACAATAGATACAAGGCCAAGCAGAAAGATTAAAAAAACAATTGGCTAATGCTTCGCGTGTCTTAGAGGACTTATTTTTATTCCCATTTATTCATTCTCTCTGCTCTTGGCTGCCGTTGGGGCTGTTGAAATAACAAACAGGGATGAAGAAAGAGGGCAGCTCTGCCATGAGCTTCCTTCAGTGGGAAGTGGCTGCGGTACTGCAGTTAACTCTAATAGTGACTGCAGCCTCCACAGCTCTGTGCCTTACATCCCAGGAGGAAACCTGTCTTGCTTTTCTGAAAAAACAGATTGGATTATCAGTCAAAAGCCTTTTTTCTGCAAAGTGGTGTTTATAAAGAGTCTGCCTTTCCCTTTTGCTTTGTAAAAAAGTAGTCAGAAGTCTTCTAGCCCTGCCTGCAGCTGCTCTGCTGCCAAGAAAACCTCCCGGGTCTGGTGATGAGGCCTCTGTAATATTTCCGGTTTCTCTGTAATTATTTGCTAATTAAATTTTCAAATCCAAGTACAATCATGAGGTTAAACCATAATGAGTTCACAGTAGGGTCTTTCCATTTGCTTTTGCATTTTCTAAATCAGTAGGTATCCTCTAGGTAGAGGTGATAGATAATTTTGTGTATATAAAAGTGCTTAAAATCAAGGTAGCAATGCTTTTTACCTGTTGATTTCAGCACTAGCATCACTTTATGCAACTCTCCATTTGGAAGCATTGCATTTGGATGGAAATTATTGCAACTGCCTGAACAGATTTGTCCATTAGTATGTCTACTCAGGGCCTATTAAGTGGCCGGGGCATTAGGGTGCAGCTCCCCTCAGCAGGATTTCCCTCTGCTCCTCCACATGCAGTTTTAGGGAAATGGGAGGACTGGTGTTTTCAAGGTATTGCCAGTGTTTTGTGATGCCTGCAACCCAGGAAACAGAAATAAAAAGGGTCTAAAAAGATGATATAGAGTAATGGTGAGATGAGACACATGACAAAAGCAAGCCACATGTAAATAGTGAAGCTGAGAAACACCCAAGGCCAGCTGCTAAGCACAGCACAAAGGTTGGCTTACTCCCTGCCCCCACCCGAGCTGTGCAGGGGCCCCAGTGATCTCCCCTTTGGCTCTGCTCCCTGGACCTCTCCTGTAGCCCTGCTTGGATACTGGGACCAGGAGAGGCTCACTGGGCTCACCATTACCTCCCATCTCAGCTGCAGGGCTGCCCACAGTGGAGCAGCCACCGCTGACATGAACAGTGTGTTTGGAGGTGCTTTATTGCAGAAGGGTGTGAACCACACTTGGACAACGTCTTGGGCTCCTTCAGGCTTTTTTCCAGAGCTGTGGATCTGGGCAGAGCTGGTGCCCACACTGGCCCCCCAGCCCATTTGTGTACCCTGCACATGCCACCATGGTCCCTCGCAGACGAGGGTTGTTTGGTGGCTCTTGGAGCACTGCTGAGTGGCAGCTCACTTGGAGCTGGGTACAGCAGCACCTCCTGAAACGCCCAGCAATGTGGGTGGGAATTTCACTCGTGATAAGGAGCACTGCAGGAGAAAAACAAAATACTCAGGCTCCCCTCTTCACATCTCTGCTCTGTTACTGCCAGCCTTTAGCCCCACTCTCCTGCCCCCAAATCAAAGATGGCAGAATAAGAAGTTCCTGTGTCCCAGTTTACAGCCAGATGTTTCAGCTTAAACTACTGAGAAAAGTGGGCTGAGGCTAATATATCAGTGTGATAAAGGAATGTAGGCCTTGGAGTAATGCCTGTGCTTGGAAGAGGTAATGCCATTGGGTTGGGTTTTTTAAGTGATGTCAGCAATTGAGATCCCTTAGACTTGTGTTTGGGTTCAGGCCACAGGAAATGTAAGATTTTGTATCAGTTTACCCTGGAAATCTTGCTGCTCTCTCTGAGGCACAAATGCTCCTGGAGACAGCCTTGTAATTCATGTGTTCTGTGAAGCAGAAAGAAAAACATATTGGCCAGGGTTCAAGCACCTTTCTTGGTTGTCTTGGTGATAAGTGCCTGATAAGGGTTCAAGGTCTTTGCTTGCTTGTGTAGTATAAAAGCAGCTTTTCTTAAGTTACTGCTGGCATCCGTGGTCTCCCAGAGGGTGTTGATTGGTTGTTCCCAACGTCTAGGCTGTTCTTGGTGAGTAAGTCAAGGTTGTGCTGTGTGGGTTGTAGTCTGTCCTACAACAGAGGTGACCTTTTAGGTCTCTGGCATGCTGCAGTGGCCATGCCATGGCAAGCACTTGGGGTAAGCTGGATGCTCCCTGGGGCTCTGTGGAAGGAGTGGCACAAGCCCACTGCAGTGGCCCCTGGAGGCAAGCCAAAGATTGCTGCTCTGTTAGCACCATCATCAGGTTTCAGCGTTGACAGCCTGTCCAGATGTAAAGGCAAGGCAAGCCTTGGTGCTGCCAATTCCAGCTTCTTGTTGTCTGGGGGAAAAGGGACTGGTTCTCTAATGCTTCGTTTGTGCTCTGAGAGATTCAAAACATCTGAGGGCTGGATTTTTTTAGCAGGAGTGTGTGGATGGTGGTGTGGGGAGAGGTGAGGCGAGGTCAGAGCAGTGGGATGTGACATTCAGGTTCGCTCTCAGGGCTCCAGTGGGCTGAGGCAGGTGTCAGAAGCCAAACGTCTTGGGTCACCTGCAGTAGTGAGGAGGGAGCTTCATCCACTCTGCTGCCTCCAGGCCCTGCTCTCATTGGGGTTTCCCAGCCCCGTCCACCTGATGCCATGGGAAACTTCCCAAACCTGGAGCCTCAGCTGCCTTCATTTCTGCACAGGCAGATTAGTCATTTCCCACTTATAAACAAACATTTTAGAGGCACTGGAGAAGCTGAGCCACCAGGAGGACAAAGCTCTGTCGCTTTTAAAGTAGCTCGCTCAGCAGCAAGTTTTATCGTGCAGCAGCTCAGCCACTGATGAACTGAAACTACCCTGCTTGTTGTACAGGGAACAGGGAAATGTGCTTCTGGAGGAGGCTAGTCTTTCAAGCTTTAGCTTGACGTCCATTTTGAGTGTTGTAGTTGAGATGCTTTTGTTCTGAGATTTTTTTATTAACTTTTTTTAGAGAAAAAAAATAATGTATTTTGTCCTTTTCTTTTTTAGTGAGGCCTGGGTTTGTCTCACTGCCTTTCCACTGATGAGCTCGTGCTGTCTTGAGACCTCTCCTTCCTTACATGCAGAGGTCATCCTGGGTTTCACTGAGGACACTTGCATTGGCAGAGCATCAGAGATCTGAAGTGTGGTTGTTGCTGCAACCTAAAGGCAAACAATTCACCTCAGTTCTTGAGAAAGGAGGAATCTGCTCATGCAGGTTTAACTTCTGCCTGGCTTCTGTGCTTTTCTAACCTTCATTTCCACTTGTGTGACCTGCTCAGAGGTGTGGGCTCACATGTTCCTCTTGCTGACCTGGGCAGGGCATTGTGTGCGGTTCCACACTGATGTGGTTCTTGAAAACCCGATGTGACTGAGGGCATCCACAGCTTGGGGGTGAATTATTGCCAGGTCTCCTGGAGCACTACCCAGCAGTGCTGGGAACAGCCCCGGGGATCAACACTCATGCAAATGATCAGCCAGCCCCTTCCTCAAAGAAAATGTTAGTAGGGCTTATAGTGGAAAATTGTTTTACCAAAAAAGTCCCAGTGAGAGGGATAAGTAGTCAAAGAATGGTGGGAAGTGTTTAAATAAAATTTTAAACAGCATATTGGAGATTTTAGATGAGAGATTTATTTTTGTCTCATTTAAAAAAAAGAGATCCAAACTTCGTTATTTACGTAAAAGCTGTATCCTTAGCGGCAGAGGCTGCCAGCACGAGGCAGGCAGAGCTGTGGGGCTGAGCCAGAGCTCTTGGGTCCCACCTCTCCCACTCTGCCCACGGGCTGTGGGCTGGCACAGGCACAGAGCTCCTTCCTGCTGTGCTCACTGCTCAGCTCAAGCTGGGTCAGGCACTTGATAAACCTAAGCCAAAACTGAAGTGCGTTTGGCTGGTGAGGATGGAGTTGCTGTCAATTTGTTTTTCTCATCTCAGCAGTTTCCCCCGAGATGTCCATCAATGAATTGATGCTTGGTGTTGCACTGTCCCGCCTCAGATCCTCATCCCAGGAGGTGTGTTTGTCCTCAGGATGGCCCTGAGGGATGTGTGGCCTCCAGCAGCACCCAGAGCAGCAGCCTGGGGCTGGTTCAGCACTGAGCTTGGCTCCCATTGCAGCTGCTGGGGTTCTCTGCAGAGCTCTGTGGGTGCCAGGTGCTCTCTGAACTGGGACACCTCCCTGGCTGCCAGTGTCAGGGGGCATCGCTCTCCTACATGAACACTTTGGGTGCCCTCCAGTTCACTGCACTACATTAGGAACCAGAAAATAACATTTTCCACTGGGCTACCCCTTCTGCAGCAACAGCCTGGTTCTGTGTCCACGAAGTGCATTCAGGTTTTCCAGTGACATTGGTAGGCACGAAAAAAATACATGCTCTGAGAGAAGCAAAGCAACAATTTTGGCTTCCTTACCCCAAACATCAGATTCTTTCTGCATTTTTTAAATGATTTTTATCTTTAAGGCTCTTCTTGCTAAGCTATTTAAAACTAGAAAAACCAGAAGCTTGTTGCAATTAGTTGGGGCCGCAGTACAAATCACCAGGGCTCTTCCCAAAGTTGGCTTGTGGTGCCTGTTCCAACTTGAGTGCATCGGCAGCCAAAGGTTCCCCCCTGCAGCACAGCGACAGCTATTGCAGGTGCCCCACGAGCTGCAGCTCATTTATCCACGTGGATTTTCATAATTAAAAAAAAAAAAAAAGGGCATCTTGCTCTGCTAAAATCCGGAGAAAATTCTACCAACGTCAGCAAATGCAGATGGGATTGTTAACGGCATGGAAGAATTTGCAATTATTGGCACTTTTTTTTGCTTTGTGAGGCTCAGTCTGGGGAGTTTCCCAGGGAGATATGTTAGGCTACAGGTTGTGGTATAACAACCACATCCATGGGTCAGCACCAGGCACGGTTTTGTCCCCCAGCCATGATGAGGCATGAAGAAAAAACGGGGCTAAAGGTTTACATGGTCCAAGGGACAACTGAACAAATTAGTGGTGAAACTTGCTGAGGGATACTGAGGCAACACCACAGCACCAGGATATGCCTAAGAATCAAGCTGTTGGAGGCAGTGGGGGTTTTTGGGGAAGTGTTTTTGTCGATTCTCTGTTCTTATAGGACCCCCTCCTCTGGGTGCACCTTCACATGATCCAGTTCCACAGCTCTTATTCTTTCATGGGCATCTCTGCCAGCACTTGGCAAACCATTTGGGTTTGGTGGTGCTGCAGACTCTGGCCAAATTTAGGCAAATGCAGCTAAATGTTCTACACAGAGGTCATAGACAAACTGTTTTTTCCAACTTTACCTGCTTAGATCCTTTTCTAAAGGAAAACAGCTCCTGAAAAATGTGCTGGCCTTGTGCACCACCTACACCAAGGTCTGCTGCCCACCGTGTGCATCACCTATACCAGCAGCATATACCCGAGTATATATTGACCTGCCCCATTTTAGGGATGCAACAGCGCTTGGCCAGTAGTTGGCAGAGGCTCATAAAGCAGTTGGGGTGCTTTGTTCCCCTCTTAACATGCACACACAGAACCCCTGAGCTCTTTGCTGGCACAGCCCTCAACACAGCACAGACTGTTTTCTCATGTGAAATTCAATAAATTCAGCATTTTGAGGACCTCCGCATAATCAGGGTTTTCAATCTTCTCCTTCATTGCCTTCTAATATACCCTCCTAACAATTAACTCTGTGTGTTGGGAGAGTGCCAAACGCAGGGTAAAAGACTTCGTTTTTCTTTCCCATAATTAAATGTCGTGTTCTCTGCTGTCTCTCCCACTCGATTAAGTGTCCGTGTATGGTCTAAAATGCTCTTTGGTGAATTAGCATAAAGTCTGTCAGGATTTCAACCAGCATTCTCCCTCCCGCTGCATCTGTGCAGCTCACAAAGAGCAGTGCTGGCCGGGCTGGGGGCTGTTCCCCTGGCCTTTCTCGAGGGGTCAGGCTCAGAGAGCGCTGTGGGGCTGTGTGCTCACCTCCCCTCACCCCCTTCCCAAAGCATTTGTGCCCAGAGACAGAGCCTGTGACCCTCTGCATGGAGCTGTGGCTGTGGCTGTGCCTGGCTGGCTCCCACAGGAAACTGCTTGGATGTCAGAGGAAACAGCTTTTTACTGCAACTCTGTAAAAACCACTTGCAAACCTCTGTCCCTGGTCTCCATCCGTGCTGCAGGCTAATTGGGGCAGCTAGCTGATAAGAGCCCTTTTTTAATTACATCTAAAGATATACTGGAGAAACATTCCCCAGGAGAGACTCTGGCAACATCTACAGCACTGCATGTGATGGCAAAAAATTATAGTAGGGTGTCACTGGACTAATAGATGTGTGAGTTATGGGCTGGGAGGTGCAGTAAGTATCAGAACTTTCTACCAGCTCAGAATGAGCTGGAAGTGAGATGATGGGTGGGGTCCTCAGCGAGAGAGGAGTAGTGTGGTTACCCTGCCTGGCAGCCTTGTCCTGGGGAACAGTCCCTTCCTGCTTGGAGAGTTTCCCTACAAAACATTTCCTGGAGCTAGTGCACTTTTTGCCACATCCCCCAGAGCTGCTCCGTGCCACCCAGCTCCAGGTAGAGGGTGCTGGCAGTACCTGGGCAGTGTGACATTCTCAAGGGTCATGCTCAACTTCTGCTCATCTTTCCAGCACAGCCCCAGCTCCTGCTGAGAGTCTGTCCTTGTCTCCTTTACCTGCTGCAGTGCCCAGCCCCATTCTACCCTTCAAAATGTTCCTGGAGCCTTTTTTCTCCCACTGTGCTCATTTGTTCAGAGTCATAGGGTTGTTAAGTCTGGAAAAGTCCTTTAAGATCATCGAGTCCAACTGCTGACCCAGCACTGCCAAGTCCACCACTAAATCATGTCCCTAAGTGCCACTTCTACACAGAGGTATCTTTTTAATACCTCTGGGGTTGGTGACTCCACCACTTCTCTGTGCAGCCTGTTTAAGTGCCTGGCCACCCTTTCAGTGAAGCAAGTTTTCCTGATATCTAATCTAAACCTCCCCTGGCATAACTTGAGGCTGTTTCCTCCTGTCCTGCTGCTTGTTTACTTAATTTTCATAATTCTTTAATGTTCACAACTTCAGGTTTGTTACCAGCTTTTCTGGTACCAGCATTCTCTGATAAAGGAAGATGGGTCGTTATAAGCTGGGAGAAGACTTGGAGGAGAACAGAGCTGGCAGATAAACCTGGAATGTCGCTGTGAGTCCCAAGCTCTTCTTGCCCAGAGGTGCCTCAGCTCCCTGAGAAGGGATCACACTGCTATTTCCCCAACTCCTCCTGCAGCTCTCTCCATGTCCTTTGGATAAACAGCTGCAGAAAGGGAGCCTTTGTTTCCAGCAGTGTTGGGGGAATGGCTCGTGGTGGTACAGATAACCCTGCCTGCAGACAAGCTGAGAGGCTGCAGTACTACTGGGAGGGTACACAATGTATTATTCACCAGCTGTTTCCTCTCCTTTCAAGACATTTTCTGTAAAACCAGGGGCTGGAAGTGGTGCATGTGAGATGTGCAATCAACCACACAGAAGGAGTTTGAGCTTCTGGCTTGCTGGGTACTCAGACTGTCCTGGTCACGAGGAACTGGTTCGTGCAAATCTGTGTCTGGACCTCCATGGTGTTTGACTGCAGGTGGCCCATAAATGTGTTTTCTTTCCTCTCTGACTGCCTGCTGAAGACCTGAAAATCTGATTTACAGAAATGCCAGGTGCCTGCATCTTTGACAGACATTATTAGGAGCGATGCTTTAAACATATAGAGAGGCACTCCCATGACTGGGGTCTTGGGGCTTTCTGTGTGGGCCCCCGGGTGTTCAAAGCCCCTCGTTTGCATGGCCCAGTCCCTAAGGAGGGGACAGGGAGAGCCCCCTACTCTTTGGGCTGCAGATAAAGGAGATGCTCTCACCTGCATTGGTGAGGTGATATGGAGAAAAGCCCATGAGAAAAAAATACAGATCCCCATGTCTGAGTCCAGCACTGAGAAAAAACAATTTCCAAATATGTGAATAAAAGGCATTGTTGGTGTGGTTTTTTTCCTTTTCCTCAACCTGGCTATTCAAATGTCCATGAAAAAGATGCCTGTTCTTTTCTTTTATAACCTCTTACAAGCTCTCAATTTTAGCATCCACTCCCCAGAGCCCATAAAATAAATGGGTTGAAACACCATAAAAATGAACAAAATCCAAACCCATGGCCAGTTCATATTCTGTCTCATTAAATGCATATTAAGAAAAATCCCTAATCTTACATAAATATGTAATTGTTTATAAATCTGTAACTAATTTTAAGCTATTTGAAACAGTCTTATTGTAGAATGACCTTCTAGAAATGGAACAGGGTGCCAGCAGATCACACTGAAAAACAAGAACAGACTAGATGTGAAATAGCTCTATTTTAAAATATTTGAAGAAGTTTTGCCTATAAAATTTACATGTTAAAATAAAAAAGGTAAAATTGTTCACTTATTTCATGTATTTGACTTTAAATAATATTTCCCCTCTAGGTGCTCAGCACCCTGCTATACCCAGGACCTGAGGACTTCATTCAGGAATCATCTGGCCAGGCCACCTTCCTCTCCAGCCTTTCAATTTCTAGCAGGGGGTACCTAGCCTGCTTTCTGCCAACACCTTTACCTCTGCAGAGCAGCAGCAGAGTCCTGAGAGAGGTTATTGGGAAAGAACAGCATCCTCTTGTCCTGCCTCTCCTGTTTGCATAACAGCTATCTCAGAGCTGGAAAACAGTCTTTTGTACCTGCAGTTTCAAGGGGAACTCATGGCAGGGGGAACGGAGGAGTAGACATAAAAAAATTGGACAAACACGTTGCATTTCTGTTCCTCGTGCTGAATATCAATGCACAGTGTGTCAAGCACCTGGCGTGTGCAGCCAATTCCTACCCTGGCCCTGGATGTGGGTGATGAGAAGTGCTTCCCAGCCTTCCAGACAAGGTCTGGGCATCAAGATGAGACTGATCCAGCCGTTCCCCAACCCTGGCCAGGACCCATTCCAAGAAAAGAAGAGCAAGGTTAAGTCCTGGATCCTCCTTCAGCATTGCCCCCAGGACAGGACCATCCTTCACGGGGGCACTCCTGCTCTCAGGTGTACCTTTGTCATGAAACCAGAGGGTTGCTCCAGGCTTTCCCTCAGTCTGTCAGGGAAGAAAGGAAAAGGGATCCTGTCTCCCAACGGAAAGCAGAAACAGCTGATATGGTAAGAAGACAAGACAGCCCTGTCCTAGCTGCGCCTGGGATCCAGCACCGATTCCCTCTGCAAGGGCCTTGGAGGGGAGTTAAAATGTTGGTGCCCCTTTAGTGGAGGCTGAGCTGGCCCCAGAGAAGGGATGAGCTCGTGCTGCTGCTGCTGGTGGGTGCACGATGACAACCTACATGATTACGTTCCCACCAGTGGGTACAGCAAAGTGCTGCCAGATGATGACACCTCACACGGTCTCAGGGATCCTTTTAGATTCATCTATGAATAACTCCCCATGTTTTCATTTCTGGAAACATAAATATGTATCCCCAAATGCTCCTGATTGTCACACGCCTTATCAGCCTGGAAGTTGGTGAAGTGGTGACTGATTTCCAATCTGTCCAACATCAGGCTCTGTGATTGATGGTCATGGCCGGAGCTGTCCTCGTCTCACTCCTGTGCCAGAATCCTGGGAGTGTGTGCTCATCACAGTGACAGGCTGGGAACAAGCTGAGGAGGAAAGCTGCAAGAGCTGGGTCAGTCCTGGAGCAGGCTGGCATAACTTCAGCTGATTTGAATGTGAATTACACCCATTTAGGCCAGGCCTGGAATTTGCCCCTGGCATGGGCTGACTCTCTGCAGTTTCAGTAAACTGGGTGGTTTGTGCCCCAAAATGCTGTCTGTGGGAAAAGATCTGAGCAAAAGCAGAGTGCGGTGCCACCCTGGCCTGTCATTTTGCCTATGACAAATGTGACTAATATGAGTGATTCTTTTTTCTTGTGATCTAACTCAGATTTTAATTTTTTTAAAAAAAGTTGAAGTAGTTAATGAGTGCATGGGTTGCAAACACATAAACTCCCACCCATGAACACACTCTCTAAATACTGGCTGATTCAAGTATAAGTGTTTTCTTTCTGGATTTAAACTTCCTCCAGATTTAGCACTTTTGGAGTGGAGATTTTATCACGCTGTACTGCTGAGATTCTTGATGCAAATACTGGGTTTGATCTGGTTGCTGACATTTTCTTGGGTGATTTGGGATCTGGGCTTTGTCACATAGTTCTTTCCCTGACCTCAAAGGTCTCTCTGGGCTCTGGACTACCTAAGATGCTGGTTTTGGGGTACAGGGCTGTGTTGGTAGGGCACCCCCCCAAGACTGGAGATCAGCACTTCCACTTCCCTGAAGGGTCATTTCGTAGCATCTTTTAGCTGTTGGGTGACTAAATTAGTGTTCAACCTAGTGGCAGCACAGGAGAGATATCAGTGACCCCATTGATGGGAACACACAGACACGTGTATTTAAGACCAAGTACAGTGTAATGTCTATCAAGAAGATATTTGCAGGTGACAAATTAAATCTACTGAGACAAGAGACACCCCAAACCATCCACAGCTGGTGAGACCACATCCCTGTGCCCTGCATTGCCTCGCCATCCTCTGACACTGTGAGAATCACCCAGGGTGAGCTGTCACCTCCAGCCAGCTCAGCATGGATCTGCCAGCTTCAAGTATCACCCTGAGCCATCATCTGATACAAACGCAGCTCTTCCTGGGATCAAAGAAAGCAACCTGCATCAAAAAAAGACTCATGAGAACTTTGACCCCATGTCCCCTGCTGCGGCAGGACAGGCACCCACAGGAGTGACAGAGGACACAGCCATGCCCTGCAAAGGTCACGCTTCACTCCAGGTGGAAATGGCACTTCAGGGCACTCTCCAGCCTCCTTTGAAAGTCTTAATAATTTTGAGTCCCACATTTGGCTAAGGTAAAACAAATCGCAATTCTAATCACTCACATGAGAGTTATTTTAGGATAAAGTGCAGCGGCATTTGCAGTCTGGTGAGACATTCCTTGCAAGTATTAGTTTGGTCTTGTTGCTGGGGGGACTTTCTGGAGCAAGGAATGGCGAGAAGATGAAATAAAAAAAGCAGAGAAGGAAACTGGAAAGTGAAGGTCTTGTCTCTGCAGTCTGGAGATAGTCTTCCCCAATGGTGGTAAAATGTCCTTATCTAGGTCTCTGTACTTGGTCAGAGAAGGGGAGAGAAGAGCGTTTTGGCCCTGAAAATGCAGAATAGAAGGGTGATATTTTGCTTTCCTGCTGCTAATGAGAAGTTACCCAAAAGCTACTGCGGTGGAGAGCAAAATGTGATCCCACTGCTTATCGAGCTGGGGAGGGCCTAATTTGGTAACAGCCTGTTTGTGTTGTGTAATTCCATGTTTGTCTTTAAAATACTAAATCAGGAGTGAAATCAAGATTTTTCTCACCACTGGATTTAGTTTTGCCTTTCCAAATGGGATAATATGGCAGAATGTCAGATTTATTTGAGCTGTTGTATTTCGTCCCATTTGATTTCCTAGTTTGTCTTGAGCAGTCGAGGACTTTCCAACAGTACAGCTTTGTGCTCTGCAGACTGCTCAGAGCAGGTCGTAATAACCAACTGTGAATAATATTTCAGAGGCCACCTAAGAAACCAGAGGCTGTACCTCCAACCCCGGGCTATCCAATGTCTGGCTTCCTTATTCCAGCACTGATTTTCCCCAGCAGGTCAGAGGTTGTATGAAACAAGCTGTTGGTGAGATAACTGCATGGCTGCACTCTGCTTTTAGGGTACAAGAGACTCCATTAAAGAATCAGTGCAAGTTGCAGGGCAGAATGTGCGCTGTGCTGAACTGGATGGCACTGTTTTGGAGGCTCCTGGTACACTGGGAACAGTGGGAGATGGTGTGTCCTGGTGTTTAGCCCCTATGTGCAAAGACCATCACAGGACGCATGACTCATCCTTCATGGGCCTGCAACTGGTTTTTGTTACTGTTGCTGGCCCAAATGGCCTGGGAAAGGGTGGTCAGGAGAGATCCCATGGTGGGCAGTCCAGGCACAGCCTCCTCTGCCACTGCAGTGGGATTGGAGGGAGCTCCCAGGGCAGGGCAGCAGGCTCAGGGGCCATGGCCACCCTTGCCTGCCTCTGCCTGACCTGGTCCAGAAGGCATCCTTTCCCCGAGGGGGCAGAAAGGCACATGTGCATTGCAAGAACGTTTTGCGGAATCCCTTGCCTTTGGGTTTGTAATCCCTTCCCCCTGGTTTCTGCCAGCTGGGTGCGGGATAGCTTTGGTAGCAACAAGGACTTCCCAGCCTGTTCCTTAGGGCAGGTCTGACAGAGGCATCCTGTGTGCAGTGTTGTGAAATCCAATCTGTTTTTCGGGTTTTTTTCTGTGACACAAATCTCATTTTACCTGCCTGTTTCCTACCCACCAGCAGCTCGAGGAGCCAGGTGTGACTTACACTGAGCCCTTGCTTGAAGGCAGTGGAGTTTCCACAGCTTTCAGGCACAGATCTGAGTGTGCTGATGACTGACTGCAGCTTGCAAAGACCCCTCCATGCACACTGTCTTCTCTGTCCATTGTGAAACAGAGAGGTGTGACAGAGAGATGACAAACTGAATGAATCAGCAGACAACTGTTTTCAGTTATTTACATTCAATAGACCAAATCTTCAGGGTGGGATTTTTCTCTTTCAGTTCCTCTTGGGTGCTTAAATCACACGCAATACTTTGCAAATATAGATTTCCACCTTCTGTAAAAACAGTGAGATGAATAGTTTTAGAACAGATGGTTCTTGTAACACTGTTCTGTTTCCAAATATTCAAGGATACTTTTAGACCCCTGGGTCCTCATTCCTGGTATTAGAGCCAAACCTTAGCTTTCATTTTATTTTAAATTCTATTCCAGCTCTCAACTTCCATCTTATAATTTTGCTGTAGAAAGACTTAGGAAAATGAAAAAATTAGAAGCCACTCTCAAGTAAATTACTTTTCAGATCATTGGTGATTTTTACATTAGATAATTTGAGCCGGTGTTATCTCTAAGTTTTGGAATCACAGCTTAATAATGTCCAAAAAAAGGGTATTCAATATAAAGTCCCTTTTAAACAAATAGTATGTAAGGAGCTGACCAAACATCTTGAAAAAAGTCCCGTGACACAAAGAAAAGTAGATGGTGTGAGTGCAACCCAACATTGTTTCTGCCTGATTTCACAGGATGCTCTGTGGGCAATGACCCTGACCCAGGCCATTCATTCACCTCCAACCCCTCACACACCATCACTGCCCAGATACCCACAGAAAACACCTGGGCTGCTGAACCCTCACCAGGTGAGGAGGTTTCATCTAAGCTTTCATTTAGACATAAAAAACAGCCAACAACCTACAACTCCTACAGATTGCCTTTCAGGTGAATGCTCTTAGCTACATGCTGGGTATAGAGGGCACCTAGAAGCAGGCAGGTTTGGACTGGGAATCCCAAAGAGGAGGTGCTGCCTTGGGGTGTTGATCTTTGCTGGTAAGTCTGATAGTGTTATGGCAGTTCTAGGATTTGGGTTGGAGAGAAGCTTATTTTGTTAATCTTTCTGCTGGGGGCTGAGCAGTGCCTGCAGGGAGCCTTCCTCTGCCTTGGAAGATGAAGGTGGGCTTGTGTCTCCCTGGAGGGTGCAGGAGCTGGGCTGGAGGCCAGTGAGGTTCATTTGTGTTTTGGAGGATGGAGAGGCAGAACCTGTGCAATGAACAAGGGTTGGAGAGCTCTGTTCCCTGGGGCAGGGGAATATCTCCCAGAGGTCCCTCACAAGAACTAGTTAGTGCTTTCAGGGTACTGTGGCTGCAATGGCTTCTAATCTCCCTAGACAAAGTAATTGTTACTCTCAGAAGTATCACTTTGCAGCTTCAGATATGTCACTTTTAGGCTGTCTTGTAGCTGGGTCCGGCCCTTCCAACAGCGACTGAAGCTGAAGGCTTAACAGTAATATGCTTAATGTAATAAGATCAATTATTTCAAATGCCTGATTAGGAGCCCTAGGGACCAGAGTCCTCCCCCTGCAGGGGCACCAGTGGGTGTGTTTTCCCCTTCTCCAGAAGCTGTGTATTGTACACCTCACTTTCACATCCAGCCTGCTTTTAGGTGTGAACAGGCATTTTGTTCTGTTTCGATCACCCTTCACTCCTGGTGCAGGTTGCATCAGGGGCTCCTCTGACATGGGTTTTTGCTCTTTGAGCTGGATGGCCATGGCTGAGTTGCTTCATCTTGGATGGGAAACAGGGTATACCTGAGGCCACTTGTAATGTGGGGCTGTGGGGCACAGACCTTTGCACCTGAGCAGCTGTGTTCACACGGGGAGCAGTGCTGCAAAGCATCTGTGCATGGCAAAATTAGCCTTAAACTTAATGGTGCTGCATGTGAAGTGCTCCAGAAAGGGAGAACCAGCTCAGAGCAAGGTGGGAAGGAATATGTTTCTCATTCTAGCAGCTCAGCCTTCACGTTCCAAGGCAAAATATAAATTTCAGATTGGTGATAAAGTATGTTCTGCTAAATGTTTCCAACTGTCTGCTCGATATGCTAGAGACTCACACCAGAAATTTAGGAAGGAATTGAACCTGAATATTAAACTGGTGATTCCCCAGAGGGAAATTTTCTCAACTTGTCTGATTCTCCAAGGAGATGGTATTCCCAAAGAACTAATTTTGTAAATAGTGATCAGATGAAATAAGGCTCTATCAGAGGTTTAAAAGACCTAACTTGGCACCAGTTGAAGGCATATGGAAATTGTCATTAGTAATAATGAAAGAATGATTTGAAACTTTTTCATTGAACATGCTTTTTTTTTTTTTCATTGAAAATGCATTTGGAACTAAAACCACTTTTCCTCTCAATCTGTGAGGTGCCCCCTGAAACCTGTATCGAAGTGGATGCTCTACCTTTCTATAGCATTTTCCTTTTATTCAAAGACCTTTTACAGAAGCCCATGGATGTTCTCATGATGAGAGAGGAAGAAAAGTTGCCAAATGCCTTGGAAACACAGGCAGCTACTTCTGGGAAAGTGGATAGCTGAGGGCTAACAGGAAGGCAACTGCTTGATTCCAAATTTAGACTCAATGTCCCAAATTACATAAATCTGCTGAATTCCTGCTCTGTCTATTAAGGTAATCTTGTTGGGTGATGGCTGGGAGGATCTGGGTGGATGTGTGAGAAAGGGATAGAAGTAAAACTGGGAAAAGATCGGGAAAGAGAAAGATTGGACTAAATGGGCCTGTGTCTGACAGGCATGTGAAATGTGCTGTAGAGTCCCACAATATATCCAAAGGTGGGTGATCAGCTGCATCCCACTGCCCAGCCAAAAGGGACTGTGCACTTCAGTGTCTTGCACAGCATCTGCTCCCAGTTTTCAGGGGAATACTGAGTGCTGTTTGCCTACACAGTTCTTCTCTCAGCAGGGACAGCTGTGCTCTTATCCACTGACTCAGGCTTGGAGGAAAAGCACCTTTTGTGCACTGACCTCCTTTTCCCTTCTTTTCCTGCCCAGTCTAGGATAGATGGTGCATCAGTACCTCAGCTGTATGGTGTTCACACCTGAGCAATGGCTGTAATGAGTACAGAAGGAGAAATCAAAACTAAAAGGCAGCCATGGACACCATGTGCCCAAACCTCCTTGAGTGTTGGTGACATAGGAACACCTGAATCTCCTTCATAGAGATGTGTTGGCTAACTGGGAGGGGTATGAACCTTCCTGATTGAGGTAGATGAGGAGATGAAGGCGGCTTTTGCTGCCCTTTGTATGTGGGTCCCTGCCTTCATGCACTGGTGGGATGCACTGATCTGACCTGTATCCTGACTGGGTTACATTCCCAGAAGACATGAAGATCTGCATGCTTCAGCTCACAAGCCTTCCCTCACTTGTGGCTGGTGATGCCCAGAACTGCCCCAGTGTGGAGGATGCTCTCATGGGAGTGGAGGCTGGGAGTGTCCAAGGCGAACACCAGCCCTGGGAAGTTCTGGTCGGCATTTGAGCCTGGATGAGCTTCCCCTCAGCAAATGCTGGATTCAGCTGGATGACTTGGCGGTGCAGTCATGCGGTGGCAGCTGTCCAGCCCTGCAAACCACAAAGCAACAGAAACTTTAAACAGAAGTTGCTGAACAGCACTTGGGGAGGGTACTCTGGCTGGGCCATCTCTCCAAGGATATCTGGAACAATACCCTGACATAGCATGTCCCTGAGTTCCTCGTGTGGCTTTTTCCATCCTGGGGTGGGTGAAACCTTTTAGAGAGCAAAGGGTGGGGATTGCCTGCTGACTTATAAAGCAAAAAGTCATGTTTCTTTTAGCTTTAGCTATTTTTAGATGAAGGACTGGCTTGAAAGTCTTATTCCTCCTCTCATTTGTGTTGGTTTTATTCCTCCTCTCATTTGTGTTGGTGTTCCACCAAGTCCTGTCAAGAGTCTGACTTGCTCCTTGGAGCTGACACAATGAGCATGCCAGGTCTTGCACTGATCCTCCCTTGCTGGATTTGGAGTCAGGTTGCCACAGAAAATCAACCTCTTGGGAAGGTGGGCAGTTTTCATAGTGGTTGGTGATGCCTCTTGGCTTTTTTTTGTCTTCCCTTGAAGCTTCTCCTGTGTCACTGCCCTGAGTGAGGTGGTAAGGGTTCATGCTGAAATCAGTGCTGGGAAAAGGGGCTGCTCCAGCCTCCCCTAAGCTTTGGGGGTGCTTGTGTTTCAGGACTGAACTGTGGTTTAAGGGCTTGGCCCCAGCCTTGGGGCATAGGGTGGCCTGTTTGTCACTGGCAGGGCCACCAGCTCCCAGCTGTGCTGCCCTTCCTTTGGAAGGGGTGGGCTGCTGTCCTGATAGTTCACAGGTCCTGCAAGTTCCTTTGAAATCTTGTTCTAAGAGGGGATAACTGATCTCCTTTCTCAGTGGATGCCGGCTTGGGAGCAATGCAGCGAGCCTGCCGGGAGGCTGGAGCGCCTTGGACCCACCGCTTTGTTCCCATCGCTTTGAACTCAGCACCTCTGTTGTGCACTTGGAGTGCTTCCCTCCCGAAAAGCATCTCAGAGCACCACGGAGCAGCAGGCGCTTGGCTCTGGTGTTTCTTACAGCGTTTCCCTGACCCGCCGGGGCTCCCATCCTGCCTGTTCTTTTCGGGGAGGGAGGAGCCTGGCTGGGAGCAGCTAGGCTGGGTGTGGATTTTTTTATTGGGGTTTTTCCCCCCCTTAATTTCCCCTTCATTGTCCCCGCTGCTGATGGCTTTTTGTAAATCCAGCTCCGCTAGAGGGCAATGCGATCTGGCGTGGGAGAGGGAGCGAGCCGGCCGCGGAATGGCAGGAGCGCACCTATGGGTGGGATGGATGGATGGATGGATGGCTGTGGGAGGTTCTGTGGGGCTGAGCCAAGGGCTCGACTCATCCCCGAGTGGGGCTCGGAGGGTGAGAGCATCGTCCTGTGTCGCTGCCAACACAGTGCAGAGACAGGACAGAACTTGCCAGTCCGTGAACGTCTTGGAAAAGGGAGGGGAAAGCCCCGAGTAGCGCTGAGCTCTGCTGAAATGGCAAAGCAGAGGTGTGGGTGAGGGGATGGATGGCATGCACAAGTACGTGTTCCTGCCGCGAGCAGAGGAGCCTGCCCTGGACGTATCCTTCTCCTCCCCGGAGATGTCAAGGATGATTTCTCTGTGTTTTGAGCACTGTCCAGTGTGGTGGGAGGTGACAGTGCATGTCATGAATTGTCTATGTTCTTGTCCTCCCCGAGGTTGGGTGCAAGGGGCACTTTGTTTTCATAGGATTTGTGGGGTTATATTTTACTCAATATATTGAAGGTAAAAAAGAGGGTTGGCTTCCTTCCTTGGTCTGGGTGAGTAAAGTTTGCTATATATCGCATCACTCTGTTTTGAGAGTGTGTGATGAAGTGTGACTTCTGCTGGGGGCCTAGAAAACTCTGAAAACTGACTTTCATTGTGGTTTTTTTTTTAATTTTTGCTTTTTTTAAAGGGTGTGGAGGTTAGCTGATTATCTGTGCTTTGTTACACGTGACCAGGCACAAGAAAACCAGCAGGAATGGGCCCACAGGGGGATGCTTCAGACAGGTGGCCAGACTAACTGTGGGGTGAAGGACTGGGGGTGCACAGGGCTGGCTGGGTGAGGAGGTGAGGGTGACCTGGATCCTCCATCCTAGAAGAGCTCCAGGCTTTGCCAACAGAGCAGGCAGCCTTGGTAAGTTGCTGTGGCAGCTGGGCAGCAGCTCTGTAGTGTGGCTGTAAAGTGGGTTGAATATGGGTTGATGGCTGCAAGCTAATCGCTCCTGTGGCCCTTCCTCTGTATGGGGTCATTCTCTTCCAGGGCCAAATGCTGTCCCAACTTAGGTGGCTGAGCAACACATCACTTGTCTGTAGGGAAAACATGAAGATGACCCGAGGGAGCCTAGACCTACTACAAATGCAGATCTGCTATTTAAGGCCAAGTCTCCATATAGGTTTTGGGGGGATGTGCTTTGGCAGTAGGCTCTAGTGCTTCAACAGTGACTTCTGATTTTGGCCTTCTTGCTGTTCTATCAGAGCCCTTGCTGTGGGCTGTGCATGACTGGCTGACCACTGTACCCAGGGAAGGCTGTGGAGCAGCATGAGCCATGCTGGGGAGGCCGTGGGACCCGACCACATCTCTTGGTGGCCAAACACTTCCCGAGCCTAGGGTGGCCCTGCCTCTGCCCAGAACTGGTTTCTGGAGTGGCTTCCCTTGGGGGACGTGACACCACAACAGCTGCCTGCTCTGCTTGGAGTTGTGCCTGTTAAATTTAAGGTGGAACCTGCTGCAAGGTGGCACATCAATAAAAAATGTGAATTGCTGACTTTGACATTCTCTTGCATGAAAACTGACCTTGGAAGATGACTAAATGCAGCTGTGCTGAGGAGTGACCTAATGAAGTTTGTCCTTAGTTATTCTAGGCTTTCTTCAACTTTTGGTAGGAGTTTTCACTACATTAACACAGTAGTAGTAGCTTTCCTCTCCTCCTGCCCAACACCTTGGACATTGGCATGTGGGACTTGGTGACCCCTTCCAGAAGGCTGGCAAGAAAGCAAAATTAATTCCAGCTCAGTAGTGTCATTTTGTTTTTCTTCTGTGGTTTATTTTTCTTTAATTTCATCTGCTCCGAATTTGGTTACACAGAAATTTCCATTTCAACCCAATCTGTGAGCTTTTGACAGTCTTATTTAAGACCTACAGCTGGAAGAAGTAATTAAGGTTCCACTGAAAATGCAACTTCTTGACCTAAGGCAAAAGTACTAAATTTCAACTTAGTTTTACTTTGTAATCTCAGGTTCAGCTTCATAGCTGTGTAACATTTTATTGCTGATTGTGGAAACAGGGCACTTGTATCCTCCTTTTGTTTTTGTGGTGGAAGCTCTCAAAGGCATAAAAAGCCCCTGAAACCACATTTCTCTCCCTTCATACAGCCCATCATAAGTCTCTGCCAGTGGCAGGGGGAGCATTATTTTTTTGTTATCTGGTAATGTATAGTATTAAAGTGCTGGGCAGAGCAGCATAGTCCTCATCCCAAAAGCTCTAGGGAAAGGGTAAGTAACGAATGTGGGCAGCAGAAGGTGTGGTGAGTGCCTGTCACATCCAGAGCCCTGTTGGATTCCCAAAGCATCACCAACAGGTGATGTTTCAGTGGGGGCTCAGAGTGTACAGTGTAGGTGGCAAGTGATGGATGTGCAGGCACTGAAGGGGATGGACAGGGAGCAAGCTCTGCCTTCCCTTCTAGAAGCCTGGTCCAGGCTGGGTTTGCATCAGCCACGTGGAGAGCTGGAGGGGCTGCAATGAAACAAGACCCCCCATGAGAAGCTTGATCTTTTCCCAAAGCATGTTTCCACCTCTAGGCTTGGCTCCTTGCTCTGCCACTCCTACCTCCATGGGGCTGCTTGTGCATCCTAGGGAACACTTTGGAGTCTGACCTCCTCAGCAGTCCCTTGGGATAAACTTGTTCTCCAGGGCCCAGAGGGTCATGTCAACAGCCTGGGCGGGGTTCCAGTCAGGCATGAGGGGCTGGCAGCACATGGAGCTGTGGGAATTTCCAGATACAAATATGCCCAGGTCCTTTACAGAGCAGCCCAGAGAGGCAGGGAGAAAACCACCAGGCTGAGAAGAGTTTTATCCAAGCTGGTGTGGGGTATCCACCCTTTGACAAGGTTTAGAGGGGGGGAACACAGCCTATTGGGTGTTAGGGGTTTGATTTAAAAGGCCCACTTGTTTTTGGCTCCTGCTGTTGCCTGCCACTGGAATGGGAAGCCTGTGTGGGCTGTGAGTTGACAGCAGTGACTCCAGCTCCAGGTGTCTGTCCTGTTCCTCTGCTCCAGATGGCTCAGGTAGCCCTTGGCAGAATACAGCAGGGAGCGAGTCTTTGAAAAGCTTCAGAAAATACACATTACATGTGGGTTTTCTTTCTATTTAGCATGTAGCAAACAAGCACTTTTAAATGTTCACCTCCATTATGGGACTGGTGTTGTGGGAGCCAGGGCTTGTCGTTGTTTCACCAGGACTGGGTTGGGTTCTGTCTCCATGCCTGGTTCTTCCACTGCTGACATCAGCTTTGGAGCTTCCAGCCCTGAGATCTTGCCCCAATACCTTCCCCAGGTCAGCTACAGCCCTTGGAGCTCTAAATGCTCTACCAGCCCCATGCCCAGCATTGGCCATTGGGATGGGAGGGGAAGCTGCACCTTCCCTGCATCTCCCCAAGAGCACTTTCCATGCCAGAGTGGGGGGGAAATTTAGGCCTGGCTCAGGGAGAGGGTGTGTAAAACTAGCACTACAACTGCCTGGAAATATGCCCAAATGGAAATACACCCAAATTTCTTAAAAATGTGTAAAGAAAGTAAGTAGTCTGGAACGTTTAGAAAATCAGATGCCCCAACAGAACAGCATTCCATGCTGATTTTTTTGTTTATTAACTCACAGACATCCTTCAGCCACCTTCTCCTTCCTCCCCTTCAACTTTTCTAAAGGTTTTCATGGAAAGAGTAGACAAGGAAAGAGCTGATGCTCAATGGAAAACTTAAACCCAACTCTTTCAAAATGAAGACTTTTTCAAATAACTGTAGGGATCAAACCTTGTTCTGGTTTCCAGGGAAAATTTACTTAGTGAACTCTCTTGGATGAATCACTGCTGTTAACAGGAAAGCACTGCTGGTCTTGTCTGCACTGCTTCCTCTCGCACCAGTACCTCATTTCCAGAATATGTGTTGTTAATTCTGTCTAAAGCCTGTTGCTGCTTTAAAATTCTCCCTCTTTTGGCTGGCCAAGGTTGTTGCTACTGTTTAATAGCAAGCACAGTTAAAACATGCTGCTGCTCTTTGCTTCATGCCAGGATGCAGATTTGTGTGACCTTAACATTAGGAGCTGGATGAGAGGAGAACCACGAGCTTGGTTTGCTGATGCAGTGAATACCTGGGGTCTGGATCACTGTTCTCACAACCCCCTTGCTACAGAGCAGTGGTGCAGCATGAGCTCCTGCTGCACATCCAAAGGGGTTTAAAACATTCTGACAAGCAAACTGTATCGGCTGGCTTGGTGCAAGATCAGATAGAGTTTGTCAGGGCTGCTCCAGCTGCATGGTTCATTGGAGATTACCCATCCTCCCACAGCTGGCACACAGCACCCAGCCAACTGCAGCACCCGGGGTATTTCAGTTTCCCTGTGCTTGTGCCTGACCAGGACCAGTTTGGGACTGTGGGTGACCTGCTGGTGTCCACACTTGGCAAGGATGATGCCGCACAGCTGGCAAATACAGCAAAGGAACAGTGTTTTAGGTGGGCAGAAACACAGGCCCCAGGGGGCTGCCAGAGTGCTTGGGTGGCACAGACCACTATCCTTGACAGGAGCTCGTGTGGTCCTCAGTCTCCACCAACCCAGAGGCAGCTGAAGGGGTGTGCCCCAAGCCTGCAGGGGCTATTCCTGACACATCAGAAGTGTGGCATTTGTGGAAGAGGAGATGGACTGTGTTTGCCCAGTGGTCCCAGGGGAAGCTGTATCCTGGGGAGCAGAGAGTGATTTAAAGGAGCCCTTCATTCACTGCCTGTGATGTCAGGTCAATGAGAAGGCTGTTTGGGAGTTTATGGCACTGCCACTGCACTGTGGTGTTTGCTAACACAGCTTTTAAGCCCAAGCGGGAGGGAGAGAGAAAGAAATCAACTGACATTTTTGTTTTAATTTAAAATAAAATCCTTTAGATCTGGTGATGTAAAAAAATGAGAATAACTTTATCCCTGTCAAAATATTTTTTGATATGGTTTTGTGTGCAGACTTCCTCATTTTCATCAATTCTGCAATAAAAAGCACCCGACTTCTCACTGGGGCTGGCTCTGGCAATATCCCTCAGTGACGCATTTGCAGTTGGCAGGGGAAGGAGGGAGAAGGTTCATGTGGGGTCAGACACATCCCAAGCGGGTGTTCCTCCAAGCGGGAAGAGCTGCAGTGCAGAGATGCAGCTGCGGTGGCTTGTTGTCCTCAGAAAGGCCCTGCAGGGCTGGGGAGGGACAGTAGTGTCCCTGAGCCAGCTGTCATGTATGTTCAGCAGAGCCCTTTTCTGGTCTTTGGTCCCACTGGCTCCCCGTGGGCTCCTCGTGGTTTGAGGAGGGGCTGTGATGAGCTGGGGCAAACCTTCCCAAGTGCTCTTGGCAGTGAGTCTCTGCAGGCAGGGGTCTGCTGGGGCTGTGCTCGGCAAAACTGGGCTTTGGGTGGAGCTGGCCATGCATTTACATGTCTCAGCACCCAGTTCCTCTGTTACCTTCTGTAAGAGGGCTACCTGCTATCCCTTAGAGCCTTTATGGGCAGCCTGGAAAGAGGCAAAGTTTGGGTGTTACAAGCAGTGCTGGACAAAACCCAGTGGCTGTGTTCCCTTCCTGTATCCTCAGGTGGATTGCATGTGTGAGCCACACTGCTACTGCCAGGTAAGTGATGTCTCAATGTTTTCAAAGTTTAAAAAAATCTACTTTTCTTGTTCCAGATGATTCCAAAATGTGAGTTAATTGCCTAGATGATTCCCCCTGCACCAAAGAGTTCATCTTTCCATATTTAGCATAGTCAGGGTCTTGTCCAATAGTGGGGCTTTTGTTGTTTGGACACAGTGATGATCAGGAGGAAAAATGACAGTGACATTGAAACAAAATATACTGAGCTGGACTGGTTTTCTTTGCAAGCATTTTGCATTCTGACAGCTGGAGAAATCTTTGCCTGAGGATCCCATGCTGAGAAAAATACCCCTGGGAAGAGTAGTTCAAAGGCATTTTTGGGAAGGAAAGCTTTCTTCCAGCCCAGCTTTGACAAGAACATATACAAGTGTAGTAGTATAGACCAAAACCTCTCTGACCTCTCCCAGCAATGGGCTGGTTTCCCCAGCAGCCACAAGCCCTTCCCTCCCTGCTTTTTGACTAGAGCCATCCCAGATATCAAGGGTTTGGCATCTGAGTCCTACAATTTGTTGGTGACTTGAGCTATTTGGAGACTTGGGAATGTGCCACCAGGATGCAGGGCAAGATTCTGTTTATAAAAGTCACACTGCTGCTGTAACATATGTCCTCGAGGGCAAGCAGCATGAACAGCAGCTCTGGGATGAAATGCCCCTGGGTAGCTCTGCTCCCCCTCGCAGGGAGAGACGTGCAGCCCTTCCCGGCAGCCAGCATTGGTTGTGATTTGGGGCTGCAGTGGAGAAGTTTCCATGCAGGGCTGGGGATTTGAGGGAGGAAGGCACCTGGCATGGCTCTGCTCACAGAGCCAGCGTTGGCGGGCTGACCTGCTGGTAATGATCTGACCTCCTTCTCTTAATTAAGGGAGCCAGTCCTGGCTGGGGTGATCATCATTACGGTGGCTCCTTGCTGGTGCTGAGCTGCACGGGGTGGCAGACAGACATGTAGCGTGGGGAGGGGGCAGCTTTCTGAGCCAAGGGTGTTTTAACAGGGTTTGCCAGAGCCCACACAGGCCTCTGGAAACACTGGGTGGCCTCTTTATCACAGGAGGCCACTAAAGGCAACCCCAGAGGGGAAAATGCTAGGACAGGGGGGTGAGGAAGTCATGGAAAAGGAGCGTGGGGGAAGGAAGGCAGAGAAGGTGTTTGTTGAGAGCCTAATTAGCATGACTGAAAAAATTATAATAGGGCAAAGACAGACTGGGAAGGAAGGAGAGCTGTGTGTATGGAGCGACCAGGTGGTGGAGAGAAACCAGATGAAAAGGAAGAAAACAGAAGCAAGAGAGGAGCAGGGATGGGGAAACAGGAGGTGGGAGGCAGAGAGAGAAAGCAGGAGGATTAGTTATTTTGAGGGACTTTTACAGTAGAAGAAAATTAAGGTTAAGGGAAAAGGAATCTGTGGAAAGAAGAGAGAAGAGATGAACTGAGGGAGGAAGACCTGTGTTTTAATATTTCTCCTCTCCTGGGACAGGAGAAAATGGTTTCAGGATAGTTTTGTGTTTGGTTACACTGAGAGGAAAATCTGGATAGTCAAAGTGAGAAAAAGAGTACCAAAGTCCATAAGGAATGGAAAAAGAGCAAAGGAACAGAATCAAACTGTCAAGCTGTTTATTGCAGAGAGACTGCAATTGAATTTTCTTTTCCCTACCAAGAAGGATAAAAGTAGACTCACCTCCCCTTCTCTCTCTGGAGTAACCCTGGGGTGGCTGTTTTGCTGTTTCTCTGTTGATTATGCTGCTGTCTGGTTATATCCATGCTGTGCACACCTGAGCAGCGCTTGTCCATAGACCTGTTTTCCTTTCCCAGGCCTGTACCAGGACCTTCTCCTGCAGGGCTGGGTGTGGGCACTGGCTGTGTCTGGGTCTGCAGTCCCAACACCAAGCACAGGGCTCAGAAAGCCATACTGTGGTGGGGATGCTCTCCCTTGTAAGCTGCACCCCAAGGAAGCTAAACCCCTGTGGCAGCCTCTCCTGCTCCATCTTCCAGCACATGAAGCTAAGTTTCAATTAATGAGCAATAGACCTTTCCACCTCCCCTTTGGAGCCACCAGGGTTGAACTGTGCTGGTGTGCAGTGTTGAGGATGTAGCTGCCACGCTCATACCACAGAGCTGGGGAAGAATTGCAAACGAGGGAAAAGCCCAAGCCACAGAGACTGTCTCTGCTGTTGGGTAGGTGGGTCTCTCCTGCCTATTGGTTTCTTTCTGCAACATCCACCCTCTGTAATTCTGGTTACAAGCATGTAATCACATCTAGAAGTCTCAGTTGCTGTTCTTCCCAGCTTGTACAGCAGTTCAAGTTATAGGCAGAGGCAACTTGGGTGTGATACAAGAAAAACCTTTTCCTAGGCAGTACAGGCTCTGCTTACAGCTGATGGCTGGGCTCATGCACAACAGCACTGGTATCCTGGAAACTGGATTTTAAGAATTTTTTTGGTGTGTCGTTTTTTGCAGCTTCAGATTCTGTATGTGAATTTCTGACAGACCTGGTGAAAACATTTAACAGCTTCCACATCACTTAAAACAAACCCCCTTCCTCATTCCCTTACCATAATAGGGTCTTTAGGAAAATAGAGTAAGAACTATCCATGTAGTATCAAAGGTTCTTATGGAAAGGATCCTTCTCTGAGGTATAAATAGTTTTGCATTTTAATGCACTTCTGGAAAACTTTTGATTCTGTGTGAGGTTTGCACTCAGCAGAGCGGGTGAGAAATGTCTGTTAAGCAGAAGTCATTATCAAAATAATGACACCATAACACAGGCCCAAATCTTGCTTCTTGTGACCACCCGAGTAATCATCAGGGACCATATGCAACCAGAAGTGAAGTGCCATTCCCACAGGAATCTCTAAATCAGCTGTAGTGGTGCTAAAAATCAGAAGTGACTCCAAAAAGTGAAAGCATCGCCCTTCAACATGTGTCCTTCATGGGAAAGGTGTGCTGTGAGGTCAGGGATATGAATGCAACATGGTCCCACATACACCAGCACCCTGGGCAAGACTCCAAAGCCAAGGGGAATCAGTGCTGGGCACTGTGTGTCTGCAGGAAGGCAGAGGAGGTGGGGAGATCCCTCGCCTTTGCAGCTGGCCTACAGCAAAGGGATGCTGGTTTGATGCCCATGTTCCTTGCCCTTGATGCAAAATGTACACCACTCTGCAAACATGGGTTTTGCCTTTGATGGGGGAAGCGAAAATCCAGGACTGGGCAAAAGAGACAGCAAAGTCATCCCAGATGAGCAGAGTGAAGCTGAGGACTTAAGTTATGGTGATGGCTGTGGGTCTTATGAGAAAATCCTCTTTCTGTTGGCACCTCTGCTGTAATATAACTGCACTTCAGGCAAAAGCCACATCTAATTTGGCAAGAGATAAAGGCAGTGAAAAAGTGAAACTTTTCTTGTTTATTTTTCTTAGCTTTACAGCTCATAACTGGAGTGTCTGGGTTTCTTCAACAAAAAAAATGCAAAAATTCAATGACATTGAAATGGCTGAAAGATAAATAAAGCTGAACAGTTTCTAAAAATTTCAAACAACTTTTTTCCCCAATTTTTTTTCTTCTATTATTACTCCATCTTTATTAATTTTAATTAAAAGCCAGAATTCCATGTTTCAGTACTAAATCAAGTATTTAATTTTGCCCCAACCTGAAGTGCCAGTAGCAATAATAATCATCTAAAAAGCCATTTTCATAATACAAAGAAAAGTACATACTGAGCCTGGAGAGCTTTTTTGGAAAGGGAGACTCGGTGGGTACCCTGGTGACAGCAGCAAGAACACAAGTGCAGCCAGTGGCCTGTCCCTTTCATTGACATAATAAGATCATACAGTCAAATCATACAGTCACCAGCCTTACAGACAGTGGGGCCCTTCTGGGATGGAATAAGGAAACTACAGTCTCTCTCTTTCTGCCTTTAACAGCAGTCCAAGGCTATGGATCACGCTGCTTTTTCTCCTTTCAGTTATAGGAAGCCAAAGTGATTTTGCTTGGTAAAAAAACCCAAAAAACTAACCCAAAGCCTTAGGAAAAAAACCCCCAAACTCCCTCCTCCAGCTGAATGAGGTATTTTTTTATAGGATGATATTCTGAGGGAAGCAAACATCACGAGAGACAGCGAGTACCAAGAGAGCTGTATGTGATGTGTGATAAACTGAAACCATAGTGGGTTGGGGTGGTTTAACTGTTCTAGCAGCCAGCATGCAGATGAGGAAGGGTGGGAGGATGTGGGGATGTACATGCAGTCCCGCTGCCCTTCAGGACTGAACCTGTGATCGGAGTGACCAGCAGGTGGGTCTCTGACCTCTGCTCCCCAGGCTGCCTTGCCCTCAGCTCTGCCTGTTTTTGGTTTTTTTTCACTTTTGGAGGTTTTGTTTCCTGCCCTGTGGTTGATGGGTCTTGCAGGCAGCGCTTCCTGTCAGGCAGCACTTGTGGACCACAACGCGAGCCAGATCAATAGTCTCTCTGCTGGGACATCCTTTTGATAAGTGCAGGGACTCTGTGGCCAGGTCCTGGAGTTGCATCAGCTATCCTTGGCTGGAGGTATCAGACTGAGCCAGGCTTGGCCCCTCTTGGAAGTGACAAGGTTTGTTATAGCATCCCATTATTGGTGACTTCTCCTTTAAGTCAGACACAGACAATAGATGTGCTGGTTTCCCTCTGCCAGGGGAGAAGCAGCTGTAGATATCTCCCCCATGCAAATGTGTGCAGCCAGACGAAGAGCACAGCCAGCCATGGGTGTCAGGGTCCCCTCATGGGTCTCCAAAGGCCTCTCCAGTTTTCTGGTCATGAATCACTATAATAAATACACACTTGCTTCACTCTTCCCCTCCATCTTTAGAATGAAAAAAATGTGGAAAGGCAAAATTACACTACTTCCAAGTACTCTTCTTGGTGCCATCTTGGTGTTGGGAGAGTTAATTCTCCATCTGTTTTACAACTAAAGGCTGAAGGATTATGTTCAGACTTTGACTATCCAGTTCCCTTTCTCTTCTCCTTCAGACAACATCATTCTGAGATAACCCTGCTGGAGGTGACTTGGCCCAATTCTGTGCTCTGGCTCTGAGAGCTGGTGCCTGGCAGCCTGCCTATGTCAAGCTGCTGGTCAGGCAGGAACTTTCTCAAGCACTGTATCAATAAAAATGGATATATAGACTGTTCCTGGCGTCATAATGGGAAAAAGATATTTTCACTGCACTGCTTATTTTTATCTTTGTTCTTACCTTTGCAAGCACACACAGGCAATGTAACAAGACAGAAGCTGTGCTGGGAGGTGCAGATATTAAACTGCTTAAAATAGTGAATCTTTCACCATTTTGATCAAGAGCATTCTTAAAAGTGAGGAAAATCTTGCTTGAAGTATCAGCTTGAAGCACAGAGCACTTCACCTTTTAGTTTGCCACCGAGGCCGTGAGATACCAGCTGCCCCCCACAGCAGAAGCGTGCCTGGGCTGCCCACCTCTGGCACAGCCAAGACCACTGGCAGGGCAGGTGTCAGATGCTACCAGCTCCACCACTGCACTGCCCCTTCCTGCTACCAGAAGGCACTGGCATGTTCTGATAATCCATTACTGTTTGATGTAATTGAGGAAAAATGCTGTATTTATCTCTTGCTCACCTTAACTCAGTTTGAAGAAAAGGCTCTGCCCTCCTAGCTTGAGGAGAATGCTGTCTAGAGATGTTAACAATAGAGGATGTTTATACAGGAATGGAGCTTCCCAAGGAGGGAGCTGGGTGGAGGAGTGTCTCCTCTAGCTGTCATTTTAGTTTCCTGTTTTTAAACAATTGGTTTCAGCCTTTTAAGAGGAATGCATGTTGGATGTGTGCTTTGCCCCTGCGGCAGTGTGAAGTGAGTAAACTGATGCCTCTGGCCCCGCTCATGGGGGCCCTTGTGGCTCAGAAGCCTGCCAGGGGTCGGGTGGTCCTGTCTTTGGAAAACAGCTGCTGGCTGGAGAGCCCCTTTGGTTTAACAATGGGAGGGGTGCACCAGTGACACCAGAGACTCGTTCAGTGCTGCCCCGTGTGGTACGTGTCCCACAACAGCTATGGGGCAGTTGGTGTGGGTATCTCATGGGCTCCTGAACCTTCTTTCTTCTCACACCTTCACAGGGGTTGCATCCAGCCCTCTGGCAGCACCCAAATCTCTTATGGGTCTCGTGTGGTTCATGTCAACCTGCTAGCCAGGAACTAGGACAGAAAAACATGTGCTGGCCATCTTCTGGAGGTAGGGGCTGGAATAGTGTTGTTTTGCCAGATGCCCTGCCAAATTTATGCATCAACATAGGCTCTTCCCCTACCTTGAAAGCCTGAGAGAAATTGTTCCATCACTCTTCTACAGAAAACACCACAGAGAGATGGGGGCCTATGAAGTTTTGGGTGTAAAGAAGCCAGCAATGGCTTGGTAGATAGGTGTGAGCCAGTAGACTGGAAAGGTCATTCCTGCTGCCCATGGTGCTGGACTGAGGTTGGAAATATTGATGGGCTGGGGTTGTTTGTACCAGTGAGGGTTACATTATAAAGGGGCTAGCAGATGGGTGCTTAACATAAAGGACTATCCAGTGCTGACCTGCACCATGGGCAGCCCTTTAGAAGGCAGGCATGGGGTGCCAGGCAGCTCCCAATTTGTCTCAAGTGAAGCCATTATTCTAGTTGGACTCTATAATAATAAAGTGTGGGGTTTGCTGTGTTAGTGGGAACGGGATCTATATAGATCTGCACACAAACAAAAGTAATTTTGTAGTTTTTTGTGATTTGACTAATATTTCTGGGGGGAAAAAAAGGCTCCTGATAGTGATGCTTATTTAAAATTTCTGCTAGGCTGCTGCTAGGTTGCTGCTGTGTCCTGCCCTGACCCTACATTATTTTCAGCTGTCACCAGCTGTCCCTTGCTCTTGCCTTGTGAGCTGTGTGAAACAAAATGCAAATAAGTACAGTGTGAAAGTGTGAACGGCCTGTGCTGCAGTCCATCCAGGCTCCCTCCAGGAACAGGGGCTGGGAGTCAGTGGTTCTGGAGACATGCCCTGTGCCAGCTGCAGGAGACACAACCTGCTCCCCACACCAGCAAAGAGCCTGCGTGGCTGAGGGGACCAGGCTCCTGGCACTGGCTAAAGCAGCCCGTGTGGGGTTGGGCCACAGAAAGGCAAAGTCTTTTTGTGATCTCTCTGTGGTTTCCAAGTGGATGGACTTGGACTTCTGGGCAAGCAATGCCTGCTGAGCATGCTGCTTTCCTCCTCCCAGGGCAGCAAGCGAATGGGGCAGCTCTTCCTGAACTTCCTCATCCATCAGAAAGTCTGATGCTGCTCAGCCTGGTTCTCAGACAAGCTGCTCAAAGTCTGAGTCTGCCTGACTGCAAAAACAGTTACCCAGTTTTTGTTCCCTTGGCTTTCCTTTCCTTTTTGGTTTTCCTTCTTTTTATCTATCTATTTATTTATTTCATACTGGGTAAAGAGAGCATTTGAATCCACAACAAAGACAGATTTTAGGCAACTCATAAGGTATCTGCAGCTCTCCTGCAGTCAGAAGAGGCCAGCAGAAGAACTGTGCTGAACTGCAGTGATTTGGGTTGGGGGGGTCTCTATTATCCACATACACCAGTGTTGGAGCTGAACAGCCTGCAGG
The DNA here is from genome assembly GCA_013396655.1 of Campylorhamphus procurvoides. Lineage (NCBI taxonomy): Eukaryota > Metazoa > Chordata > Aves > Passeriformes > Dendrocolaptidae > Campylorhamphus > Campylorhamphus procurvoides. The sequence goes on along the minus strand of WBMV01004950.1, from coordinate 19,966 downwards.
CACCAAGAGCAGCCACGTGTCCTGCTGGCTGCTGCCACAGACTCCCTCTGCCTTTTCTTCTCTGTCAGAGATATGGGTCTCTGTGTGTGTATATATATGTATTTATTTATTTATCATCATGAGTGACAGAAGCAACATCAGGCTTACCTTCGGGTGTCTGTTTTTTTTTTTGGCATGGTGTTCCTTTGACCTCTTCCTGCTCTGCAAGGAGAGAAAGTTGACTGAACGTTTACTGCATTTTGTAGATTACATATGCTCATCTACAGCATATGTTTACAACAAATTTATAGATCCCTATAAAGGGGCTTTCAGGTATTATATTTAATTAATGTGGCAGAAATTATATCATTGTAATAACTGCCTGGCCTTTAGAGGTAAAACTCAGTGCCAAGGATTCCCAGATGAATCATCTCTGATAAGAACCAGAAATGACATAGGCCATATATTGTATGGTGAATTTGTTTGGATTGGTACCTTTAGGGTATTCAGCTTTGCCAAGTCTCTGCAGTGCTGACACAGTTTATTACACATTTTCATTTATTAAGAGATTATTTGACTGCAGTTTGTTGTTTTATTGTACAGCAGGTGATAATTTTACACTAAATTAACTGTAACATCTCTGTTAGGAACAGGCCGAAGAGGCTTCTTGCTATGATGCTAAATACTAAGTAATGGCTTTTATTCATCAAGGGAGTAATTTACTGCCATGTGCAGGGCTTGAATAAGACCCTCCACCAACCTGTTATTAGCCTGTGCATGTTCATCTTAGGGTTAATAGTCTTGTGCCAATGCAGGCTGCCTCTTAAAAACAGTTATCTGTGCTAAAATCACATAACTGGCTACTTTTAGGCTTGACTAAAAATTGTTTTGAGGCTACCAAATCTGCACATAGGCAGACAAATGTCCACCAAGGTCTGGAGGTGGGTGATGCTTGTCCTGTCAGCCCACAAGTTATTTTTTTAGCATCAGAAGAGGTTACAGCTGGGCAGGCAAAAAAGTGAAAGCTCCTTGCTCAGTTTGACTCTTCGGTAAAATAAAAAGATGTTGTTTCCATTCCTGGCTTAAATATTTGTTATTTCAACCAAAGAAATAATTCAACCAGAAAATAATTTTCAAACCCTTTATGAAAACAAAGGAAAAAATGAGCAACAATAACCATCCCTCTTTTCCCACAGAAATTAATAACTTTTGAGGGAAAAATATTTATTCAAAACCCCCTTTTTTCATTTAAAATAGATTACAGATGAAAATAATTTGTCTATCCTTTAATGAAGTCCATTATATCAGACTAGTTTCATAGTCTGTCTCACACAGATACCATTGAGTTAAGCTTTGTGTTGGGAGATGGGAATTCCACACCAAATTGAATTGGAGACTGAAGCAGGAACAATTATGGCTGCAAATTATTAAAGCTTTGCTATATTGGAAATTCACAGCATGCTTATAGCAGTAACTTGCTATTAAGAAGAACCATACTACAAAGCTAAAAAATACGGGAAAAAATCAGAACCATATTGCTTTGATCACAATTCCACGTTTAGAGAAAATAATCATTGGCAAAATAATCCCCTTCCCAACTGCGCCATGGATTAGCTTTGGTTAATGCTAACATTTCCTTTATATGGAGCACATCAAGGGAAAAATTATCAAATAAAATCTAGGGCTGCCTAAGTAATTCACAGTAAATAATGTGCTCAAGGGAACCCCCGACACACACACACACTCTTTCTCACTTAGGATTTTTCTGAGATCCAGCTCTGACTTCCAGTGAGCGATAACGTCCCGAGCGGGTGGCTGTGAGTCACACACATCTGCTCTGACTGGACAAGCAGATGAAGTGTTGTATTTCTAGCTGCTGAAAGGATCATCAGAGCCCCTAAATTAGGTGTCCAGTGTGAAGTTTTTTATGACTAGTTACTCCAAATTGTCTTCTGGGGAGTATTTTCTAGGGCTTCTTTTAAAATTTGCTGCTCAAAGATTGTTCTGCAGCAAGCTTGTTAGCTGGAGTGCACATGGAAAGCTGCTCCCAAAGCAATGTGCATCCACATGCAGAAAATATGAAAATATATTCTCAACTACTTCTTTGCAGTATTCCCTAGATCTAAAAGCAATTAATGGGTATGTCTATTTTATTTATTTGGTGTTTGTTATTGGTTTTAGATGAGGGAATGTGAGACTATATAAATGGAGGTTGTCTTGTTGCCTTTTGGAAATGATGTTTGATTTCTGCCCCCTCCCCCCAATTTTTTAGTGTCTGTTTTCCTTGAAGGGAATGTACAGCAAATTTCCAATTCATCCTTAATGTGGGATGTTAGTTTTTTTTCAAGAACAGCAGCAATACCAACTACGAAACAAAACTCCCAGGTCTGGGATTTAAGTGTTTGAGAGCGGGAGGCTCTGCCTGTGCACCCCAGCTGAGGTGTAAACATTTGAGGTAAAAACCTGCACACCTGGGAGCAAAGGGGGTGCACAGCACCCTATGGACACCACAGGCACACCTGCTCAGAAGGGACACTTAAGAATCCTTTGTCAGAGAGCTACAAAAGCTGCTGCTCCTAAAGTCACCAGCTAAAAGAATATGAGCAAATCTGGGGATGAACTGAGATTCAAACATTTTGTGTATATTCATCTTAATTTTTGTGCATAGTTGAGAATTTATATGTAATCAATCCTTCAAAGGAAGTTTGTCAGTGTGATTTAGAGGGACGTGGTCTCGTGCCTGGACTGGAACCTGCAGGTCCCTCTGCCCCTGCCTCAGCACTAGCCCAGTGATGCACATTTCTGGTTTTTAGCTGTCACACAGCAGCAAAATATGAGTTTGTAAAGCCCCAAGAGATCCCTAATGTCCTGTTCTTGGACATTACAAAGTCTTGCTGCACTCAGGGTTGCAAACAGTGCAGTGAGCTGGCATGAGTGACATGAACAACAACCAGACCATGTCGACTTTTAACATCCAGCAAAATTATTGGAACCACTACTGTTACCATCTGCAGGGCCAAACCCTCCCTAAAAGGACAGGGTTTTGTGGGACATCTCATACAAAATGATGCTTGGAGGTTGCACCACAGTCTATGGTATTACATTACATTTCTACACATCAAGCATCCCTGTAGCCTGTTCAAAGAACTGTAAGTAAAAGCTGAGCTCCTGATAACCACTTTACAAATGAAAACCTTGATTTTTTTTGATGGTGTAAGGCTTAAGAAGAAAATGGGGGAGAAAACACAAAGCAGAATAAATTTTATTAATAGAGTAGATGTGGCAGAATAATTACAGTTTCTGGGAGAGTGTAGGGAACAGCATAAGAAGGCTGGAGAAGAAATAGCAGCTTAAAATTTGATTGTCTGTTTGGGGTGATAGTAAAGTCAAGAGTGCCATTTCCAGTCTAAAATCCCTATATCCAATACTAAAGAGCATTAGAGCCTACATAAGGATTTGAATACAAATGTCTTCAACTCCATCTCACCACAAAATTAAAGGATCTGTTCCAGGAAATACAGTGTCTGCATGAAGAGACCCCCTAGATCCATGCCTTTGAAGCTTAAATTTTAATTTGAGATTAAAAAAAAAAAAGAGTTGCACAAGGCCCTGCAGAAGTCTGACACAGTATCCTGGTAGAGATCCTGTGCCACTGCCCTCTCAGGCAGAGCTGGGCTGGGGGGTCTCGCCTCTCACATGCCTTGTAGAGGGAACACTGCCCACGGTGATGCTGCTGATGCGAGAGTGATTCAGCTGTGAACATGGAAAGAGATGCTGTATCTCGGGGAGAAGCTCTGAATCCAGGACATGCAGGATGGCACACAGGCTGGCTGAGCCCCACTGATGCTGGTTTTGAAGGCAGACATACATGGTTTGGGTTAAGGATGGCCTCCCTCTGTCCGAATGCATTACAGATTATGGATGATGTGGGCTTTGCATGGGTAATTTTTTCTTTTTCATCTCAGTATGAGGCAGCCCAGGAGACACTATCATGTATGATGAGAGCATTTTTCTTGTGCTCTGTGTTTCATTTAATCGAAAGAGCTTTCTTAGCAGCCCAGATATACGGGGTGACCACTTCTACTATTCTCAGCATTTTACAGCATGATTATTTTGCCTGTCCTCTTTTATGTGCAGGCTTCAGTGCACTCGGAAACACCAGGCACAGCTCACTGATTTAGGGACATCTGAACAGGGATAAAACTAGACAGTGGAGAGCTTTTACCATTGTTCCTTTACCTCCTGATGCAGACAGAGCTGGTAGTAGGGTCATCTTCAACAGGCGCCCATGGATGGCCCAATGAAATGAGGGGTCTCAGTGCTGGAATTGCTGTGCCCCAGCAGCAGCTCTGGCAGAGTCCTGGGATGCAGGGCACTCTGTTAGCTGGGCTGCTGGGAGCTGAGGCTGGGCCAGCTGGTGTCATGGTTTGTGGCCTCTGCAGTGTTCTCCCTGGGGAGATGTCACAGACCCAGGAGCACCAGGAGGTTCTGCCTCAGGGTGAGCATGGGGATTCTCTGCCCAGCCTCACTGATGCTCTGCAAGCAATGCTGAGATTGGGTTTTGGTTTTATTTATTCAATTATATAGAATATTCAAATTAAAAAAAAAACAAACCAAAAAAAACCCCACCCAAACACCAAACTATAAAAATCACCAATACCCAAAGACATTTCCAGAGAACAATATTTCCCTCTTACTCCTGCTGGGCAGGGTCACTGTCCCTTCAGCTCATAGTGCAGCAGTTTTCATGTTGAGGTCTGATGTTCTTGGGTCAGACCTGGACAGAGGAACATGTCCAAAATAGGGGCCTCCTAAGCCTGGCTCATGGACCACTTGCAAGCTCCCCTCCGAGGTGTGTGTACCCAAATTCACTGGTTGTATTCCTTGTCTTTCTGGAGCTTGTTGTGCAACTAAAGATTGGTTTCTCAGTGATCCCACTGTGAATCCCAAGTCCTGCAGGGAGACATGCCAGTATGAGCCATATTGGTAAAAAGATCTAGTAAAAGAGTCAGCAACTTCATTTTAAACAGTGAGAGAATTTGTACTCCACAGCTCAGCTTGGGCTTGAAGGGCAAGGAAACCTTTGGTGAGGGACTTCTAGGGGCAGACAAGGGTTAATTTTTTCACCTGGAATAGCTGCATCTCCCTGAAGAGGGAAGAGCCTCTGGATCTCTCCTGTGAGCTCTGCAAAACATTTTGAAGAATTTTTTCTTCTTCAAATAAAGAACTCATTAAGTTTTGTGTTCCTCTGAGTCCCCGTGCCTCCCATTCCCAGAGGCATAATATTGAGCCTAATCACCAACTAGAACAACTGAGGCCTTTATTTTGGTGTAAAGCTGCATGAAAAAAAAATGTCCCCTGTGTATGCAGCTGTAACACTTGCATAACTGTAAGAAATATGGAGAAACTCACAACTGATTTCCAAATCCGCGTTGTCCTTTTTTCCTATAATGAGTGTGATGCATAATTTACACAAGCAAGAAAATGTCCGAAGCTGATTATTTTTTTCTTTCTGTTTGTTTTCATTCAGTTGCAGAAGGGCTGGAGCTGCAGAAGGCTGAGATAAGAGCCCTACCCTTTCCTTGGTGTGGTGAACACGATATGAAGGATGAAGAGGAACTCAAGGTACAGCCGTGAGGACTTAATTGGGTCTTTCCAGCAGCTATCAAAAGCTAATATGTCTCATCTGCTTCCTGTCTTGAAAAGGAGGAACATGAGAGCCATGGTGTGAAACAGTGATGTTGGGGGCTATCACAGCCTCAGCCACTGAGATACCTGCCCACACCCACGACTGTGGCAATAAACTGCTGACTACAACCAATATTATAAAAATTCCTCCCTAGATGCCATAGACACGTCGACAGTTTTGCACATGTCAAAAACTCCCTGGCTAGTGACGTATTTCCTCTTTGGACTGACTCATGAGCTGCTTCTCCTGGTTGCTATGAAAGTTGGAAGCACTTTAAGGCTGCCTGCTGCAAGTACATTTGGTGAAAAGAGAGGAAGATCTCAGTATTATTTCAGGATGCACAGACTTGACCCTTTCACTTTTGCACTCAGTAAGCTTTGCCACTTTGACACTTATTAAATAGCTTGTGAGTGGCAGAAGCAACGACAATAAAATCTGTGTGTATAATTTTAAGCAAACAATCTCTGCTGTTAATCTGGCCTTCAAGGCCTGAAGTAAACAACCACATTTCAAGGGAATGCTACTGAGGAAAGGAAAGTCTGTGGGGTGCTCCTTGCTTTTAAACATTGAGTCAAAATGTTTAACAGTCTAAAAGCTCTAAACCCTGTGTTGTTATGTGGAGATAACAGATCCATTAATTAGATGATCAAATACTACTTTATTAGTATATTCTTACATTGGTCTGGCATGGCTTGTGCTTATTTATGAGACATATGACTCTCTTCTTTTGAGCATTTAAAATATTCCAGTCGCTAATTTAATGTAATTGCCATAATTCTCTAATCCACACATTTGCCTCAATGTTGCCTGTTGATTATGACCTGGTTCAGGGTATTTATCTGTGCTCCTTTTCAGCAGCTCTCAGGGAAAGAATAAAAGGTCTTTCCATGATGTTCAAGTTTGCCATCGTGTCAAACCTTGTTTTCTGTCCCTCACAAGGAGAGGTGAGGCTCGTGGGTCTGTGTACTTGAGCTCATTCCAAGTTAGCACCACACCAGCACGTGGGCAGAGGGAAATGTAAAAGAAAAGAGGCTGGATGAAGCCTTTAGGGCTGCTGACGGACAGACCAGGAGCTTACCTAGCTCCCCTGCCACTGATTCCTCAGCAGGGGCAGTTTATATGGGGATGGACACCATCATCTTACAGTGCATCTGTTTGCCCTGACCCCCGGCGCAGTTAAATCCCCCTCGAGCTGCTGATGGCCAGAGCTTACAGCCTGGGGGTTAGGGGAAACTAAAATCCCTGCTAATTCACCTTGAAAAGTGGGCTGTAGGCAGAGTGCTCAGGGGTGCAGCAAGAGCCAGAGCAGGGAGCCAGGGGATAGTGTTGGAGCTGTGCCAGCATAAATCACCCACCCTTGAGCCAACACCAGGCTGCCTTGCAGGGACATGGGCTGCCCACATTGGAACCACTGGTGGATTTAAATCAGCCCTAGCATTTCACAACATGATCTCTCCCTCTAGCTCCCTATGCAGGGGCCACAGACATTTGTATATCATACAGCTCCTTCACAGCCTGCAGTACTTCTAACACATAGTATACATGTTTATCTCAAAGCAGGATAGGCACCAATTAACACTGCTCATTAATGAGGGCACAATCAACTTGCATAACCTTGAACCACTGAGTGCACACAGTGATGTATGAATGAGAGGTTAACTGCAGATGACAGCTCATTTCTTTTTGCTCTTCTGCCCAGAACATCCTGCCAATACACATACTACAAATAACATGTTCTTGTGATGGTAACAGGGGGCATTTCAGGAGCCAGCATCACTTCTTTGTTTTAGGAGTGATTAGATGAGATTTGGGGTTTCAGCCTTTATACCACCTATTACCTTGGCTGCTGGGATCAGCTGTTTCCCCACCAGGATCTCCACTGCTGGTACCCTTGACTGCAACCCAGTTCTGCTCTCTGAATTAGAAAGTTGAATGTGAAACGGATTAACATAAAAACCTACCAAAAAGGGCAAGTGGCATTTCTGACGTTCCTGAGACACCCCTGCCCATGTGACTCACAGTTCATGACTCGCAGAGCGGTGCCATTTGTAATTCACCCACACACCCGTGTTAGACACTGCTTTTCCATGGAAAAGGCTCAGCCAGCATTAAAGCCCTGTCAGCATCACGCTACTTCTGCCCTCACACAGAATATGCCACATCAGTGTTCTTTCTGTGGGGAATATATTTACTTGCTGCAAAGAGCCATCTAGTGAGGGTTTCCTGCACATAAAATCAAAGTAACTATTTCTTTACTGTTTCCAGGCAATACCAAAAGAAACGATGCCAATTTTTTCCCTTCTTCCCCCTGCTCCATGTGCTCCTGCCACACTTGAGCCATGGCTAAAGCAAACAGCTTGAGCAGGTGAGGCTGTGTGGGGCTGAATGCTCATTCCTCTGGCTATCCTTTTACAGAAGACAGGGAGCACATGTGCTCACCCTCTCTCTGCTCTGCTCTTAGGGACCCACGTGGAGTCAGGCACAGTCCCGGAGGACCTGCCTGCCAAGAGTGAAAGCAAAGTGTGTGGGTGGAGAATATAGGGAAGGGCCATGCTAGGCAGAAGTGAAAGGCCTTAAACTTGGTCCCGTTTTGGTGTACAAGGAACTGAAGAGCAGAGCCAGCCAGTGAAGTGCCTTTTTGTCACGCAGGCAGCAACGGCATAGCTGGGAACTTAATTTGACAGAAGGCTGAGCCAGAGCCTCAGTCAGCAGACAGACAAAGAGAGTGGCATTTGAATGGTGAGCACTTCTTGCTAGTTTGCCTTTTTTTTGGTTTGTTTTGTTCTTTAAATAATAATGAACTTGTGCAGGTGAAAATGTGAGAGTGAAGTCGAGTGTCCGTGCACTGCAGAAGTCTGAAGCTGCTGCTCCTGGAGCATCAAAGGCATGGCTACATTGCAAATCCATACTGTTAGGAATTGTACAGTCTGCAGAAGGGGCCAAACACACTGAGTTAAATATTAACAAGACAGGGAAATAACAGCAATTCTTCTGGTTCAAAGTAAGTCTTCTAACTTCAGGTTAGAAGTAGGATTTTGTATTATGCTCTGCAACTATACCCAGTGAGTGGAGGCGGGTGAAGGGATGGGGTGCAGGGGCAGCATCATCCATTTTGGTTGTACTGAATCAGTTTCCAGACTAAGGCAGAGCAGGCAGTTAGGTCTCCATGAAAGTGTGCCTGGGATGCTCCACAGCAGGTGATATTCTGAAGTCTCCATTGTGACATTCACTGTGGAGCCTCCTCCAGCCCCTGCAAGCTTGCTGAGGTGGGAGTTTGCAAGCAAGCAAGCAGCTGTGCAGTGCTTTGAGCAGCCTTATGCTATGCTGTGCTGGCACTGGAGTAATCCTCCCCATCTCATGCCTATCTCCAGTGCTGGTTCTAAGTAGGCAGCTTTTCTGCCCCTTGATAGCTCAGCTCTGTGCTCTCCTGCATTGTCCTCAGCTCAATTCCCCTTGGCACAACTGGCCAGCCCTCAATGGGAGAGCACCGAGAGACAGCTCCTCCAAAGGGCTGGAAAAAATGGGCTCCCTGGAGGAAAGAGACTCTGAGACATTTGACACTGTGATACACAATAAACAGGACAGTCATTTTTCATAGCTGCACTGCATATCAGGGTAGGGAAAGTAATCCAACTTTTATAAACAAGCCTTTATTCTACAAAACCCAGACACTCTGTCATGCACAAGAAAATGCTCTGAATTATGAATGCCTGCCATTTTACAATAACTATTCCTTGCTTTTAATTTTTCTCTTGAAAATGCAATCAATTATTTTTTTTATTTTTCAATTTTTTTTTTACAGTGAGAAAATCCCCATTTTTAGTTGGTGGAAATTATTTGACTACATCAGTGATTAATAGGTTTAATGTAATAGCTGCAATGGAAATTTAAAAAGCAAACACACCAAACAGAGCTGAATGGATTTGTTATAATGATTTCATTAGGGATTTTTAAAAGTTTGCTTTATACTTGCAGTTTGTTGTCAGAAAGAACTGGCTGAATTCAGTCAAAATGGTTTGTTCTTTGTCTGTCCATGGTCACCATAGCTACCATTTCAATCTGTTAACATATGTGGTATTATTTTGTTCCTTTCTCTTAAACTCTGTTCACAGATGCTGTCAAGATTTTCCTTTGTACATATCTGATCGGTTCATGCCAGGTTTGGCTCGGTGCCTTTTCAGAGGAGAGCCTCTGTGATGAGGACAAGGTGGTCAGGCACTTAGTGCAGCAATGGAGACAGAATTAGAAGTTGGGGTGGGGGTGGCTCCTACTCCACTAAGGCACAGTATCTGTGAGAAATGCCTTGGGAACACACTGTCAGAGGTGTGGGGGTTTTTTTCTGGAGAGATAGGTATTCCCTAGATGTGCTGTGGCAGCTCCTCAGCTGCCATAAATCAGTATAAATGCATTCATTTTAGTGGAGGTGTCGTGTCTGCTGGTAGTCAGGTCCTGTGATGTTGCTCATTACACAGGTTTTGGGTAAGGAGCCAAGAGATGAAGGGAGGCACGGCTACAACATTTTGAATAAATAAGTAATAAGACTCCACAGTTTCTATTCTCTTGCTTTTTCCAGACTTAGAAAAGGTTCAGGTGGCCACTGAGTATAGAGGTATATCTACGGAGGGGATCAGAATATTTGGTGGAAGTCAGATTATCCACATTTTGCATTTTAATTGGCATTGAGTGAGGAAAAAAGTCAGTTTTCTCTATTGCTGAAAGTGAAGATGATTGAGATGGCTTCATTTTCTTTCCAGCTGTGAAGCAGGTAGGTAAATATATTGAGGTACGTATGCAGTACAGTTTATAGTGGTGAAGCTGTAAAAGAAACCCGACATTCTGGAAAATATACAATTTTCTTTCACAACAAAGCACTCACAGTAGAGAGTGAAGTTGAGTCTATATATTTATATTTTTAATATTATAAAAGCATTTGTTTAAAGCTCTGTGTCTCTGATTTTTCAGAGCCACTGAGCACCCTGTTCACTGATTTCTTTTAACTGGAGATGTAGGTTTTCAGCAATTCTGGCAGCCAGGCCCCCTCTACTAATGCCTGCAGAGAGTAGCTGGAGAAAGTGTGAGAAACATTATTGTAATGAGGGGCTAATTCTGCCTCTCCTTCCTGCCTCTCAGTGCAGATGAAAGAGTGCCTTCGAGTCATGTTATGTGCACAGGGAAAGGGAATTCTGATTACTGGCTCTGGCTCCCCAGGGGCAGGGATGCTCTCCTAGCACAACTCACAGTAAGACACATCTGCACTTCCAGTATAAGGCCTGTTTTTAAGGACTCCTAGTTTGGCTATAAAAATTCACTTAGCATGCATGAATAGAAACCAAATTGACAAGATAGACCATAACTACTCTGAAAGGGCCATTAGATCCTGTCGTATGAAAAATCCACGTTTTAAAAAAGCGAGTATTGTTCACATTTGCACAACAGGCTGTAACTATTCCTTCTAAGTCATTACAGCCAGTATGGAAATAATAATTTTCAAAATCACTATTGATACCACAGGCACAGAAACAGCAGGAGGCAGATGCCTGTGCCTGGTATTAATCCAGAGCCTTCCAGTGCCTCTGAGCAGGTTTGGATCAGTTTAAACCCCCAATTTACACCAATGTAACTGAGAAGAGGTGCACCACAGAATAAAGGTTTTGTCTGATGTCTGAGTTTGGTGCAAGGTTTCTGGCGTCATCAGGTGAATCCCAGTGGTGCAGTGGCTGTGAGAGGGTACCAATAAGTTGTCTGTTGAGAAACACCATTCATCCCCTGTGCTCAGTGCTGGTGGGGAGAGGAAATGTGTCTGTATTAGGTGCACTCAGTGTTTAAAAAGGGAAAAGCTTGGGGCAGACAGGAATGTAGCTTTCTTTTTTAATTGTGATTTTAAGAGGTACTAAGTCATGCCTTTCTCTAAAATTGTTTCTTTCAGTTTGTGATTAGTTCCTCACTTGATTCTAAATAGAGGTTTCATTTACTTTTTTAATTTTCTTTTTTGAGTTTTCATGTGTTGGAGGTTTTCTTTAGACAAACACCAGCGAAGGACTAACCTTGATTCCTCTCTCCTCCCCTGAGATCACTAGCATTAGAGACTTCCAGATTATATTTAGACTGAATGGAAGAGAAAGTGTACAGTCAAAGGTTGGCACCAGAGTCCTGATGAGCTGTGCTGCCTTAGGGGTGTGTTCACAGAAACATTGGGCCGGAGCCTTCTACCGGTTTTACAACCAAGGGAGTTTCCAGGGATTTTAGCAGAATGACCTCCACGTACGTCAGAATGATGTGAAAGACAATTTTCTCCACTCCCACATACATGTATAGACATACCAACCTGTACATTTTTACTGTGTTACAACAGTTTGCGTGGACATACGACTATGAGTTTTGAGGGGAATTTCAGATTAATTAATTCCCTTTCCCGTGGGAATGGCAGTGGTCAGAGGCCCTTTAGGATGCCTCTGGCTACATTTCCCTAAGATCACCCAATGTCATGGGAAGACATTGGGCTGAATGGTGGAGTAAAGGGGGCTGTGTTGGCAGGAAGTCAACCCGGGGATTTTTTTGGTAGGATTTCAGGAGCAAGCAGCTGCCTCTCAGCTGGACCTCTCTTTCCCATTTCTGGGATTACCGTGATAGAAGCAAGACATGTGGAGGACTCCGAGGGGGGCCTGGCTGAAGGACTTCACTGTGATCACAGCCCTGGGCACCATCGTGCCTCTGTGTGGGAGGGTGTGGGTAGGGGGCTGCCTGCCAGGTTGCAAGGGTGGGACACCTCTCTCTGGGCAGCTTTTTCTGCTCCCACTGTGGACTGCAGCAACATGGAAAGCTGCCACCATGGAGAGGCTTGCATAGAAGAGTTTTTCTGCTGGACCTGGGTGATGTTTCTCACAGTTGGTTAGCCTTGCCACAGCAGCATCCTTCAAAGGTAATGCCACAGCACTGCACGAGTAGCTGCTCCTGGGGAAAAATTCTTCCCTCACTCAAAAAAACCCCCAAACTCCCACATTGATTTAAACACTGAAGTGCAAGGGATTGTATTCCTTGCAAACTTCTTACAATGAATACCTAGTGTTAAACCTCAGTCTTTGTCCCACTAGGTCTTGTGACAAAGAGCTATCTAAAGGAATGGTGTGCATTTCTTGTTCAAAATCACCTGTGAGAAAAATGATGTTATTTGACTCCCAGTCACCCTAAAAATTATGGCAGCTGTCCCCTGCAATTCCATCTCCCCTCATGGACTTTAACATTGTGCCCTGCTGCCAAAATGGTGATGACAGAGACAAGTGAAAGTTTATAAAAAAAGGGGGGTATCTTCCTAGGTAAGTGCTGTGCTACCTGCAATCATCCCTAGAATGAAGTGGTACCCTAAAAGGAAATATTTTTTCTTCTATTTGTATTTTTAAGGAGTGATGAATCTATTCAGACTGTGTTTCTCTTCAGATATGAAGATTAAGTTAAACACAGAACTGAGTGGGGCAAACCAACCAGTTATCTGAGGCTTTCTACTCTGATTTTGCTGCATGCCTCTTCCTCATCCTCAGGCAGGTAAAGGTGTCCCACCTCATTTGAGATTTGGTCTTTTTGAGAAGGCACCAGCTGTGGAGGGGTTAGTACCACCAGAGATAGCTCCTGCCTCCCCTCCTCTCACTGCTGTCTTTTCCCAGTTTCTCTTACTGAGCTCTTCTCCAGGGCTGATCAGGGGTGCAGGACTGGAGACAGAGAGGGGCTGCCTGCCCTGGGTTCTGCCTGCCAAGGGTACCCCACCCTGGGGCCCTGCTGGCTGGGTGGGTGGGAGCTGAGTGGGACAGGGCTCCTTGACAGCCTCAAATTTAATTAGCTGAGAGGAGCTCCCAGGAGGAAAGGGAGGAAGTGGAGTCCGGTGAGAGCAACACAGGGTGGCAGGGAAAGCCGTATTCCCCAGAAACCAAACCCCTGCCAAGAGGATGCTCACAGTAGCATGTACAGATGGGTGACTCCCATTCCCATCAGCTTCACAGGCTGTGAAATAGCTCCTAGCACAGACACTGAAACAAACCCACTGGTATGTGTCCACACTTTTCTGGGTTAGACAGGGTGTTCCCTGCACCTCCGCCCACTCCAAGATGTCCTGTGTTTGTCCCACTGCTCTCTGTGGCATTGTCAGCCTCTATCTGTGCTGGATTTCAGTCTCAGCCTCTCCGTTCTGCCAGGGCCAGCCCTTAGGGCCTCCCCTCTGGGTCAGCCCGGAGCAGAGCTCCAGGCTGAGACACAGATCCTTGGCTGCTGTGGCTTCCCTGGTCCTGCCATGCTCACCCTGCAGCTGCCAGCATCCCTTTTCCTGCCTCCTGCTGCTGATCCAGCCCCAGCTGCCTCTCTGCACCCTCTCACTCCCACCACTGTCCCCCTCCTATTTTTTCCCGCTGGCCTCCCACTCACTACAGGATATGAGCTATTCTCTCCAGTGGGAAATAAAAGTTTGGATTAAAATTTGCTATACTATTCCTTCTCTAAAAGAAACTTTCAGGCTGGAAGGCACCAAGGACAAATTTCCAAAGGCCCACAAGAGACTTAGGGACAGATTTTGGAAGTCTTTTAGTTACATTAAAGTGAAATTAGATGCCCCTTGGGGTTTTTTTTCAGCAGAAAGAAGTGCTTTTGAAATTTTTACACAGTGCCTATTTATATGTTTCCAGAGATTTGGGTTTTGCACAACCAAGTCCCCTTAAAACCTAAGAGAACCAGGCATCAGTTCCTGTGCATTCCTTCCAAATTCCAGCCAAAATTGTTGACAAACTTGGAGCACAAAGTTCTAATGTAAGAGATTATAAACCCAATTTCCACACTGCATTAGCAGGCAGCTTAACACCAGGGGAAAAAACCCAATCCATAGTGTTGACTGTATAAACATCTTGTTCAAAGGGTAACTGATTAATAGCCTTTCAGTATTAAAAACAATCAGTCTAGAGCATGATTGTCCCTTTTACTACTAGTAACCAAATATATTTGTGTATATATACATACGTATATATACTTGTGTAAACACACAGGCACATTCTCACTGGGGTAAGCATTTTTAGTGTGTCTGTTTTCAAGGAAATACAGCACAAAAGAGGTGAGAGCTGCTATTTACAACTCCAGCAAACGGGAAGAGTTTTCGCTCTTGTAACCCTTTGTTGCAAGAACTGGCAGCCCTGAGGATGCACGAGGAGCATTGCTGTCCTGGGAAAAGGCTCAAAACACTCACCTGGGTAGGAAGGAGACCAAGAAAGAGGCAGAAGACACTTTTTTTTTTTGTCCACAGAATGAAGGCTGCTCAGGATGTTGAGCATCCTGGCTGCATTTCTACTTAATCTGTATTTCACTTGTGGGACTGACAGGGTTAATGTCATTAAGGAAAATTTTCATTTAAAAACTGGCAAGGAGAGGTGCTTTCCCCTTGATAAACAAATTTCAAGAAATTATTTAAAAAGACAGTCCTGTCTCGTCCAACCTGTTAGGTTACATCGCAACAGAAACACTGTATTTATATGGAAGAGACTTTTTTTCCACCCTCTTTGGTCTGATATCCAAACAGCTGAGCAGGTTAAGCACTACATTACAGTAATGTCCAGAACTTGCAGTCAAGCTCAGGGTCTAGGAAGAATACCATCCCTGCTTCACATCACTCAGTCTCCGGCAGATCATATACAAAACTGCTCTTGATGAGCCTTGGCAGGTCATACAGGTGTGCAGTCACATATTGGGATCATGGCCTAGCACGTCTCAATGAAATTTTGATCCAGGTAAACAAGACCCCATAACCCTAGAGGCTCACTTAGTGCTCAGGGGGTTTCCTCCTCATTTATCCCACCTTACAGAACTTAAAAATAAGTATTCTCATCGGTTTTCTCCAGAGTAAGTGGAGTGAGCCAGAGGAGTAGAATTTATTGCTCTTTTTGGCATTTGCATTAGTTAGAGACTGCAAAAAGTGTATTCACTGCTGCTGCTAAAAAAATAAAACACAATTCTGTGTTTTGTGTATAGTTTCTGTGCACACATTCGCCTACACTCTGCAAAGTTTTCTTTACGTCCAGAAAAGAATTTTTCAGTTTTCTTCAAGACCACCACCAAAATCTGTAGTGCTGTGTTAGGACACCCTCAAAACTGGAGGCTAAAGCCTAAGCAAAAAGAAACCCAACACCACTGTGTTCAGGAAAAAAACAACACAAAAATTTTTCTCAATGGTTAGAAACAAAAAGCTTCCATCAGCATCAGAGATGTTAGGTTCAGGGCTCACGAATTTCTGCAGAAAGGTTTGAGAACAAATTGGAGCCCTGCTGTGGGTGAAGAGGGTGTTGTTGGCCTGGGACAACAGCTGTGACAGGTACAAACTGGCAGTGAAGTGACAATGCCAAGACTTCCTGCTTTGGGGACACACATACATGCACAGAGTGCACAAACACAGCCTTTGGCACCCAAGGGAGAAGGCATGGATCCACTGCTGTTCCTGGGCACCTCCTTATCTTCTGCTGGGGACACACAGCAGCCTGGTGAGCGGGCAGGAGGGGCAGAGCACGTCCTGCTGCCCCAGGGGATGGCTTTGGCACAGGTGGCCTCCCTTATGACGCTGCCAAGCAGAACTGAGGATGCAGGGAATGTGCTGCTGCCTCAGTCTGCTCTGATGGGATGGTGCTGCTCAACCCTTCCCAGGGAGGGCTGCAGGGGCCACAGCTTTGGGAAAGGCAAACAGTGGTGAAATGCAGGCAGTAAATGTTTCAACAGTTTAAATGAGTGAAATTGTGCTATAAATAATTTAGCTGATTAAGATTTTAATCCTGGGGCCTAAGTACCTAATGGCCATGAAGAGAGGAGGAAGGAGGGAAGGAGAGAGGAAATCAAGTAAAACCAAAATTTGGTCCTGATTTACAAAGCCGTACACACGTTTCAGTGTAAACCACACACGCACATTTCCAAATGCCATCTGTGGTCTCAGGTTCAAGTTCAAGTTCTGGTGTGCTTCAGACTAAGTCTTGGGTGAGCCTTTTTTTTTGTTTTCAGTGCTGAGACTTTCAAAGCTGATGAAAAAACCTTTAGAATTTCACTCAAGCTCACTTTTAAATGAAAGACTGGGTGTTCTCTTCCTGCCCTTGCATTTCTGGTGGAGAAATCCTACAGTGCAGAGAAGGATAATGAACACTCAGCCATGTTTGCATTCCTGTCTATCATGAAAATGTATTCTGCTCTACAGAAGTAATACACTTAGCAATGGGAAATATTTGTGGCTGTCAGTGCTGGGGTTTAAGAGCATCACTAATTACACCCCTGATTTAGAGCTGATATTTTTAAAGAGTGTGGGATCAAGAGTCATCATTACAAAATACAGTTTTTGTGAGCTAGGAAAAGTTATTTTTATGCAGTGAAAGTGAGCTTATTTTTTCTGTAGTAAATAACTGTGGTGAATAAATGCAGGTACATGCATGTGTACACGAAGAAAACTGCATGTCAGTATGTACATACAAACACACCGAGGGCAGAGGAGAAAGGAGATATTGTAAAGACAGTACGCTGAAACAAACTGCCATACATTTCAAAAAGGTGTTTGTTTCCCTAATTTTAATGGAGAAAATAGTGTGTTGAAACTAGAAATGAAGTAATTCTAATAGTCTCAGGCACAACACAGAGAGGGAAGGGTAAGCCCAGGGCTGCAGACCGTGGCTCCCACTAACCCAGCTCTTTCCCCCCTCCCCCTGTGCAAATTCTCCTGGATTAAAATGGCAGAGTGAGGCGGGGAGCGGCTGGGGACAATTTGGCTGATACCAGATAACCGCTGCTAGTCAAATGGCACTTTTAATTGTGCGGGCCAATAAAAGAGAAAAAAAAAAACAAAAACTTGCTACAGGAGTTAATTTGAATGAAAATAGCAGACACACCCCACAAACTGCTTTCCACGACCGCGCACTGTGTTGCCTCGCCCCGATGTGCAGTCCGAGTGACAAATAACAGCGAGCGGTCTCCCCCCGAGCACTTTGGCTGCCCAGTTTGGGCAGGGCGGGTGCGGGTCCCGCCCCTCCGCCCCCCGCACCATTCCCCGCCGCGTGTTCCCGGCAGGAGCCTCGTGTGCCGAGGGAAGAGAGCAGAGTGGCCCCGCTGCCCCTTTTGTTCCCTGCTGGTCCCGGGGCAGCCCGGCCGGGATCCCCGATCCCCGATCCCCGGCGGCCCCGTGGGGTGTGGAGTCACCGGAGCGCGGCCCGGGGCGGCTCCGGCACCGTGCGGGATCCCCGGGCTGCCCCGCACAGCCGCTCCGTGCCGGGCCGCTTCCCGGCGGGATGCACCCTTCCCGAGGGGCCACTCCTGGCACAGGGACACCCGTGTCCCCCGCGGGCTCTGGCTGTCCCGCACACACAGCCCGTACCCCGCAGACACACCCCGCATACACACAGCCCGCACAC
>WBMV01004947.1:3746-34045 GCA_013396655.1 Campylorhamphus procurvoides | reverse complement strand
AAGGAAGGAAGGAAGGAAAGAGAGGAAGGAAGGAAACTGATGCCCATTAGTCTCTTTCATAATATGAGGGTTATACAGTTAACAACTCAAATTCAAAGAATGGCAAATGTTAGCTTTCATAGTGTCATGGACGCATAGAATCTTGAATGGTGGAAAAGACTTCTAAGATTACCAAGTCTAATCGCCAATCTAGCACCACCACCACTATGTTCAACACTAAATCATGTCCTCAAGGGCCATATCCACATGGTGGTCCATATTCAGTCACACAACTGATAACTGAAGGAAATGCAATTAAAAAAAAGTCATAGCAGAGGCACCTCTTATCAAAGGACAAATACATAAGTGTCCTGCTACATGAATACAAACAACCTTTAAACTTAATTGAAACTTCTTCTTTGTTCATAGATAATAAATATAAGGAGTAGAATCAAAATTTCATTATTCACAATCTATTTGGATTGTGATCTCAAATTCAATCCTTTGCTTTGTAATATCAGAGTCATAAGAATTCATGGAGATATGTGAGTTTGTGGAAGGTAATCTTTTAACAGGATACAGTTTAATTTGTCTTTAAAACTATAGAAATTGATGATACAAAAGATACAAAAAGTACCCTGGGGATGACTAAAGCATATGTCATTTGCTGCATGAAGTTTATAATTTGAAACTTCATCTGTGTATGTTTTTTTTGCACAAAACTCAAGGAAGATAGAGGAAGTATAGTGCTAAATGTGTTCATATTTTATTTTGTCTTGTTTTCCTTCATTAGTTTTATTTTATCTTGTCTTTATCCACGTACTTTACAATATTCAGAATGGACTATATTTTACAAATATTAAGTGTTAACTTCCAAGGTATAATGAGTATCTTTGTAGAATAAAATGCCTTTGGAGTTCACAGGGAAAGATGTGATACAATTTCAGCTGGAATCTATCATATTGGAGCTGAAATGGGAGGACCCTATCAGTTCAAAGAATATAATCACTTTCTCACTCTAAGCTACCAACTTAGTGCTGATCAACACCATGATCCTGTAAACATCCATTGTTTCTGTTACCTTCTGAGATTCTTTCAGTTACAAAATAATTGATATTACTTATATTTGACTATGTGTGTTGGAGTAGAGCTAATTTTCTTCACAATGGCTAGTATGAGGCTGTGTTTTGGGTTTGTGCTGAGCACAGGGGTGATAATACAGAGATGTTCATGCTATTGCTGAGTGGATCTTACAAAGAACCAAGGATTTTTCTACTTTTCATACTGTAACACTGACAAGTGAACTGGAGGTGCACAGAAAATTGAGAGGAGACACAGGTGGAAAAGGTGACCCAAAGTGACTTAAGGAATAATGACATCACACTCAACATATAAAGTGGGTCAAGGAGGAGGAAGGGGAGGACATTTGGAGAGATAGTGTTTGTCTTCCCAAGTAACCATTACACATGATGGAGCTCTGCTCTCCTGCAGCTGGTTGAAGGGAAGGGGTGAAATAATTCCTTGTTTTTCTTTGCTTGAGTGTGTGGTTTTTGCTATTACTAATAAACTGTCTTTATCTCAACTAATGAGTTTTCCAGCATTTACCCTTTCAGTTCGCTCACTGATCCTGGTAAGGGGTAATTGAGTGAGCGACTGCCTGGTATTTGGTTGCTGGGTGGTGATAAACCACAGCAGTATGTCAACTGTGGTTTCATGTTTCATAAATAACAGGCTCTTCCTCCTTTTGAGAACTGCTCAATTACCACATTTTTCTTCTACTTGTAGTAAGATCTTCATATGTATGTACCTTGGAAATAGCAACTGTTATGATGAGTTAATGCAAGTATGAGTTGGCTTTTCCCTCTGGTCAGTTGACTGACCAACTCATATGTGTGCAACAGTATTAGCTGAGTTAGAGGAGTCTTTTGTTTCACTAAGTATCTGTGTTTCAGGAAGTGAAGCTCCTGAGTACTGTTCCACATGCTACCTAGATGTGGTTGCTTATGTTGTTTCAGTGCCTAAAAGTGTGATTTTTTTCAAATAAATTATATATTTGAAATTATTGTAGTATCCTTGAAAGTGTAAAGATTGAGGTAATCTCAAGATTTACAAAATTATTCTCTGGAAATCAATTACACACAAATATTTATTCTACTGTCTATTACAATAACTTAATTAAACATGTATTAAAAAGGGTGCAAATTGCTTATTCTGAGCTTGACAAATTATAATGTTAACATTTGGCAATGGGACACATGCACACTAGGAATGCTGTGTTACATTGGTAAAAATGACTAACAATTGTTCAAGCATAAATGTAGTAATTTCATTACTGTATTTTTTTCACTTCCTGCTATGCATAAATATTTTTATGTTTAATTTAACTTATATTGTTAGTGAAACTCAGAGATCTATTTTTCATGGTAATATTGTCTATTTGATAGAATGCCTTTAGTTAAAAATGTGATAATTGGCCTGAATAGGACAGTCGGTTTTCATAATTCTAAACTAAAAATAAAGATATGTGCAAACAGATTCACTTGGGTCAAGTTACTTGCTTGATTCTTCATTCTGTTGGTAGGTATTGAAAATGGTAAGGAATTTATATTATGCATTTTTTTAACTGAAATATAACACACCCTTCTAAAAGAAAGCCCTCAAACCTATCACATCAAATTGCCATAATATATCAGGTTTGAGACCCTATCATGCATACTAAGTGAATCTTCTGCATCGGTCTTTCCCTGTGTGTCTGCTCAGATTCATAGATGAACATACTAGAATAACAGGTTAGAATAACTAATAATGTTTCAGAATAACTTGGAATCTGGAGTGTTTCAACCTATAGGCATCATTCCAGAAACAATTTAACAAGGCGCTAATATTCTGAGAAGGATTGTTCCATATTTTCTTTATTCATCACTCCTGAGTATCTTGACCTTCATTTATTTGTCACTGAGTATTTTTTTATGGGTTAGCATGCCTTGTAATTTCCCTTTGTCAAAATTTGATTAAAAAATTAATTAACAGTGGAACCTGACTTCTAAGGCATGGGGCAAGCTATATTATTGCATGTGGTGTTTTCCTGTAGGTGTTATCAGAATGAAACTGCTGTTTCCCACAAATATTCCTTTACTATGAACACCATCTACTGTAGATTCTTGGAAAGTATATTTCTAGTTTCTGTTACAATAATTAAAAGTGACCATATTCCCCAAACTCACACATCAAAAATCCAAAGAGAGAAAGTTTTAATGTAGGATTTCTCACTCGGGGTGTCTAAATGTCAGAGTACAGTGCGAAACTTTATTAAATCCCATATTTATTAGTGAAAACCAGATCATATTTAAGAAGGCAGAAGGAAAGAATATGCTTTATTTCTGTATTAAATGCAACATTTTTGATGGCTAATCTATATGTCCTCCTCAGAGTAGTCACCAATGGCCATTTTTCATTACATATCACTTTACTCTGTGGATAAGTTAGACTGAACTTTTATACATAACACACATTTTATAAAAACAAGTGTTTCTTTTCCCCTGCCTTCCCGTAGCTGCTGTATGTTAGAACTTCACCTGAAAATTTACTGTTTCTGATCTCTTTTAGAAAAGAATCAGAAACAGTAGAAAACACATCCATGGAATGTTGATAATTTTTAAAAAATACTGTGTCTATTATCTCTGCATTAATTAAATATTTCTATCCTTATTTGAAAAGAAAGTTTCCATTAAAAAATTGTGATGAAACTAAATGGATGGTTTGGGTTGAAAGGGACCTTTAAAGGTCATCTAGCCCAACCTCCAAACAATGAAGTCTAGATAAATGGATGATAGACTTAGCTCTTCTTGCTTGCTATAGCATGAATGCTTAAGAGTGGATAACATCTGAGTGGATAATGAGTACAAGTTTCTGATGCAATGAAATCCTTCAAACTCATAAAATTAGTAATGATATGCTGCACTACACCAAAGCATATGCACTGAACTGTATTTCCTCAAGACCAGAAAAGAAAAAGGACTAAACCACTTTTCATTCTGATAGTCTCTCTCTTTGTAACATTTTTCAGAGTCTAGGAAGTCCTTTCAAATGATTAGTTCACAGATGGCAGCCTATGTTTTCAAAGATTTCTTTTGATGTGAGTTGTGTCCTCACAACTTTTTTCTGACGTCTGGTTCACTGAATTTGGATTAGAAATAAAGTAAGGATCATATCTTTGTATATTTTATATCAATTTAAATCAGTATCTCCAGGAAAGTAGCAACACATTTAACCACGAGTTAGACTGAAAGCAAATACCTTTCATATAGAGGATATCTTTGTTCTGTATTTCTGCTGGTATACATTTGAATTGAACTTGGTGTTCTTGGAATGACCCATTCACAGCTCAAAAGACTTTTATAGGGAGAGGCCAACAGTAAAAAAATCCCTTCTTTCAAATGTCAAATTGCTACTTTGAAATACAGCATTGCTACAATTTATTAAAAACATACACAGAAAATAGCCAAAACAAATCAAAAACAACCAACCAAACAAAAAAGACCTCAAACAATAAATCAAGCCCCAACTTTCCTATGAACAAAAAACATTTTATATGATCACAGATTGGTTCTGAATTTTTGTAAATAAATGTAATTTATCCTGACACAGTAATGCAGTGAAGAATTAAATCCAAAGAAATGTTTAAAGAAAAAGTAATAATATATGGAAATAAAAACTGTGCTTGCTTTGTGTCATTAAAAAAAAAAAAAAGAATCAGACAAGCTCAGCAATGAGCAATACAAGCTATTTCAAATGGTAATAATTCAAGAACATTGAGAACACAGTTTATGGTGCTGTGCTGGTAATACAGTGTTATTAAGTAAATCATAAAATATAAAATGTCACACATTGTTTTCATGTTGAGACTGTCTTTATAGTTACTGATGGGTTAGTATTTTACTTCAATTATATAGGTAAAAAACTTCAATAATTGCTAGCAATGACAGGAGCGAACTTCAAATAACTCTAAATAAAAAAAATAATGTTACAATTATTCAGAAGCATAACAAAAGCACCTTTTTAAAATTCTCATAGGGTTTATGTTTATTATCATCAAATTTATGATTAACTAGAAATGCCAGCATTCTTAATTTTTGGTATAAAATTTCTTATTTAAATGCCTGACAAAAAAAAAAAAAAACGAATTCACATTTCATCTACAACTATTGGCATTAACTTTCTAGGATGTGTGCAGTTCTAAAATTACATTTTAATGTTTAGAATAGTAAAGGAAAATACAGTTTCAGAAAAGAATATTCAGTTTAGCCAGGTATCAAATAGCTCAACGTGTTCTCCCTTCAGAGTTTAAAATACTCAATCTTTCAACTATAAATATTATTTGGAAAAAAAATGCAAATGTTCTATTAATCTCTTTTTATTTATTTTTAGCAATAACTTTTGCAGATAACTTGACACTCTAATACTACCACTCAAAACAGCATGGATCTTCCAAGTTTATTCCATGCATCTATTTATGAGCATTTAGTTTAGCATTCTATATTTTAAAGCCCAGTTATTGAAACAGCAGTAAAATGCACAATAAAAGAGCATCAGTTACAGGAATGTAAATTAAAACACTTTCTAATGAAAACATAAAGTAGTCTTGATCAAAGACACAATTTACAATGAGAAAAACTCAGCACGTTAAAATTGCAAAGATACTTCCTGCAGTTGCTCCACAACTGTCTGTAGTTAGTGAGGAATAGTCCTACTATCTGATCTTGACAGATTTCTTTTCCTAAATTCACATGATCATCTGCTCTCTTTTCTGGAAGCCAAGGGCAATATAATTGCTATAGATTCATAACAGTAATATAATAGATACAGAATCAGAACATCATGAAGTTCAAAGTAATGATCTTGCATATATAGTGATACATGTCCATCTCTCTCTTATTCCAACTGCTGGCAGCAGAAGAAAAACAAAGAATAGTTTAGCATAGGCTGAGTATGTCAATGAAAAAAAACCATAAATGAAATCAGCAAAAATAAGGAAAAGAGGTAGATAGAAATGAGAATTAAAATACTCATGCAGTTCCTGACTGACAGCTCTAGAGAGTTTCCTACACCCAGATGTTCAGATCCTGTTAGGAAACTATTATTTGCGACCAGAGCTGGGCTGCCGTCTCTTCAGCTCATGCCAATATGTTCTTGTGCTCTTAGCTTGAGCTTAAGACATAAGAAAAAGGAAAAAAAGCGACTCAACCTAAACCACAGGAAGGGTTTCACCACAGATAAAGGAAGCCAATTTTAAGCTATTATCTGCATGCCATTAGCAACAGATGGAAAGATCAGTTTTCATAGTTTTTTGACAGTTGTATTAATCAATAGAGTACTGTCTATGCTGCTACAAGTATATTTTGTTTTGAAATGGGTATGGTTATTTGAAATGAAAGTTGGATTTTTTCAAGTTCAAATTTATTACAAACTTAACCAAGTGCATTTAATAAGAAAATTTCCTGTCAGTTAAGGCAATTTGAACAATTTTCTTACAGAGTCAGATACATATTTTGAATTAGTTGATATTGTTGTTATTATTGTTGTTGTTATTGTTGTTATGATGTTTCTCATGCAAGTATAAACAACATTCTCTGACTTCCAAAGGCCTTTTGCAGAGGTGAAAAAAGGAAGTTCCCTCATAATGGCTGTAAACAACTTGCCCAGACTCTGTGATTATGCAGACTTCTGTCTTGCTCTTCTTTCTGCCTTCTTGTAAGGTTTCAGACTGAGAGAGAATGCATTTTCTTTTGGGAACCCCACATAAAACTAGCACACAAGGACAGCAGTAGCAGGCAAAATAACAGTCGCCTACTCTCTCCCACCACACCTCTTTCCCACTGCTGCCATTTCCATTGCTGTTGGAGCAGCTGAAGAAAAATTTATTTTGAAAGGTGATTTTTTTCGACTCCAACATTTCCAGATACAGTAGTCTGAGTCTGATAGAAAGAGTCACAAATGGGGTCAATATTTCAAAAGGTTGTTGCAATGAAACATTTTTGAGGAATAGGTGAAAGGTGTCTGCATGTCAGGCAAAGAATTAAGAAAAATGTTGTTAGGGTGTAAAAGAATAATAATAACCAAATAATAATAATAATAACCAAAGAATAATAAGCAAAGATCAGTGAAAATGAAAATGGTTAAAAGTAATTTGTTAGCAATTGAAATGTTTCCAGGGAGTTACAGTTTTCTGAAGGTAAATTTAGATCATTTTGTACATATGTTGTACTGTGCATTATATTTTATAGTTTTAACTAAAGGATAATTAGTGCATACTACTAATTTCTAAATCATCTGCACAGAATGCATGAACAGAGAGAAATTCAGTATGAGGAAAAATGGACAGCTTGTATTTCAAATTTCAAGAATAAAAATGTGATAAGTAAAGAGCTCTTTAAAATTTAAGATCCTTTAAAGTATGTCTTTGAAAAAGGTGCTCCACAGCCACAGCCTGAGTGAAGGTTAAAAAATGACTGCAGGCACATATTTTGTTGTGAATGTATATTAACTCAGCATAGGATAGTATATTTTGTTTGCAATCAAAGTGTCAGGTGATCTTATTTGTCCCAAGTCCTTTATCAGGTAGAACTAAATGAGCTTTTGCCACCTTTGATAAAAAGGATCACAATTTCACAATTGCAAATCCATTGGCATTTTACACTAAGTAGCTCCATTTTTTTTTATACTAGCTTTTTCCTTAGTGCACAGTCTTGAAAAAAAACAAAAAAAAACAAGTCTGCAGTACTGGTGCTGATGCATCACTGCTTCATGATGCATTACAAGATGTCAAGGTGACAAACATGAAGCTAAGGTTGGGCAGTAATAATGATATAATCATTAAAATAACCTCTTGTTTATTTGACACTCCTATCTCACAAAAGAAAGCATTGGGAACTACGATCAGAGGTGCTACTATACAGAATTCTCCTTCCTCTCTTCCCAAGATGAAACAATATTACATTTAGCAAAGATTTATTAGCAATGGCAGCTAGACAGAGACCTCCTGCTACCTACTTGACTCTAAGTCACTATGTCACCCGTGTGCAAACTGGGTAGGCAAAAGAGGTATGGAAACACAGGCAGTTAATTCCTAAAATCTATTCATTTACTCCAGAACTTGCCATTTTTTCAGATATAAGCATCTCCCATTTTCTTTGTCTTGACTAGTCTGACAGAGAACTGTGGAAAACTAATGTGCATAGCTTTGGGACATGACCAGCCTATAGAAGTAGCATTTCTAAATCTTTTAATACCTTGTGATTTGGGGATTTGGAGGTTTGCATTTCAACACATATTTAATGTACATTGTTCAGATAAATTAATTAGCATAGTATATATTGTTTAAATCAGTTAGTATACACTGTTGTGATCTACAAAACGTTCACTTGAAACTAATGAATCTGTTTATATTGGATATTATCTATTGATAATGGAAGACAATACTAGCTGTAGACTAGATTAAAGGCTAAGACTAGCTTGTTTATCTGAAAACTGATGGTTGCTATGACATTGAATAGTGCTTTTACTGACTTTTGCAGGTGATTAGTAGACTTTGAAAAATCTTAGAAGTATTGACTACTATTAGATAAAATGAAAGCTCGTTTTCTAATACCAACCTTTTAAAATAAACTGTAAATGTTCTTTCAGAGTGAAAACTTCACGAGTTTTAGTATTCAGAAATTAAAGAAGGTGAAACAGATCTTACCTTGTAGGTTCCCTCAGGATTTTGGTACGTACTGGATATCAATCAGATCAGAAGATGTATTTGACAGACATAAATTTATAAACAGGTGTTGGATTTTTAATCTGTTGGGTTTCTTTAGTAGCCTCTTGAGTAACTTCAGTGTGATACACAGAATATTGAAGTAGATGGAAAACTAAGCTTGGGATGTGACCCATAGCTCCTGGACGTATTTGTAAATCAAATGGATGATATAACAAAAGTACCCCAGAAGTGATGTCTTTGTAGCTTTTGATGGGTTTTGCTGTGTGTTTGTCCACAGTAAGATGTATGCCAGAGATCTCCTAACATCTGCATGACTTTTAGGACACATAGATTCAAGACATCCAGTCCTCCTGATTTCAAAATGCTTATTCATGAACAGACATCATCTGATAACCTTCTGTATTGCAAGATGATTAGAAAAAATATTTCATATGTAGGAGAGACATTCATGTCATAATGCTACTTTTCAAAATTAATAATTTTAACATAATTCTTAACATAATTTCTATTCCTTTCTAATAATTGAATAAAAACATTGCTATAACTTCATCTTGCCTGATGTAGGACTCTCCTTTTCCTTTTATCTAGATAAATATGTGAGTAAACTAGCAATCCACAATTTTTTCAAGTCTGGGGGAAGTAGTGTTGAGCAAGTAACATGCTGTAACAATACAATTTGCTTTTCTAAAATAACCTTCCTTTATGTTTGTATTCTATGAATATATATATATACATACACAGACACACACACACACACTAGTCTTAGAAGATCTCTCAGGCCACATGCGTACCATATCTGGGGAACCAGAAGCATAAGCAGTCATAAATGACTATCCTTAAGTTATACTGTCATATTTATTTTCTCTCTGGCATAATGAATCACAAATATACTGCTAAGCAGTCAGAGAAATAGTCTAAGAAATCAAAAATGTATTTCAATCCTCTAATCAGAGAGAACATAATTTTCAAATCTTCCACACCCTAGAATTTTTTCTACCATGTCCTCTTTCACTGTGTTTTAAAAGTGATAGTCGCTTCTCTTTTTAAGCTTATGTTTATGTGACAAGAAATAGCAAAAATGGCTACTTCTTCCCAATCAGAGGAAGCATATATCTGAGGAAGAAGGATATAACATATTTCCTCTCTTTCTGATTGGTTATCTTGGGTGCATTTCTACACAGCTGTATGGCTATTGCAAACACTAATAAATTTTCCCAGTGCACTTTGTGGAGTGCTATTTTCTTTTAGATTTTGGTTTTGTTGGGGTTTTGCATGTGTGTGTGTGGCTGGTTGGTTGGTTGTTTTTCCATTTTATTTTAGTGACTATAGACCTTAAAGACCAGTCCGGAGTTAAAATGGATCCTTAGACTATCTAAGCTGCAATTTAGTTTTAGTATGGCTTCTTGTTCAGGAATAAGGCTAGAAAAGCCCTGCCTAAAATTTAGGGGTTTAAAGCTTTGTTAGACACCCAGGTTCAAAGTTATTGCTGACCATGCATCTAAATTCTACCAAAGTCATTTAGGATCCAGAAAACAGATATTTTAGGGTTTAAAACCTTTTTTGGAAAATATATTCAGACTCGTTGAATAATATAGGGTGAAAGAGACAGCTGAAAGCCATCTAGTCTGTTTTCTTTGACTAAGGATAGCTTTGAAGTTAGGTAAGGCTTCTCAGCTGTCTAGCTGAATTGTCAGTATTTGCAAGGGTAAAGATTCCACATACTCTGCTGTAGTGCTTTCCCTGTGATTTAATTTTTCCTTATACCTAGCCAAATTTTTCAGTGTTGTAACTTGTTTCTTATATATGTTACATTAAACAAATAACATTAAAACACCTCTTTGGTAAGTAGTGCAAATTTCTACTCACCTTTGGTCTCCATGAAATTTGCCACCTGGGTTTGTAATGACCCAGAATCAGTGGGAACTATTTAAAATACTTTTCATTCTGATTACAAGGTCAGCTTCGAAGCACACATAAGGCAGCCAGTTGCATAAAGCAACAAAGTGCCAGAGGCCTGACAAGCAGCAATAACAGCCCATTTAGGCCATTATGCAAACCATTCTTTTAGATTAAAATAGCAAACAATGTGCCTAAGTCAATAACAATGTTTGAGATTCATCTAGTTTTTCAGAGAGGCATATGGCAAAATAGTGAAAGTCTTTTCTCTGTTATTTCTTACAGGCTTTTTAGTAGTTGACAGATGCTGGAAACCACAGCCAAAACATTTTTTTTCTTTGCTGTTCTTTTAATGCAAGGTCTTATGTCAGCCAACCTTTAGGCACTGCCCAGCTGAGAATCAAGTTGCCTAAATGCATCTGCTAAATCTAACAATTTTTTATTCACTTTTGAGAAGGAAGATTAAGACAGTTATTTCTGGAGTACAGATGAATATCACAAATGTGACACGAAGTTAAATGAACTAATTTATGCCTTTTTTTCAGTGGATCATTTCATCTGCGTTGTTGAGTTGGTTTATTTTGCTTTCTACTTGCTGATGTGCATTACACAGTACATTTCTCAGACAAAACTTTTCATCATTTACTTGACAGAATTCACTTTTTTACATCATAAAGTGAAAACTTTTAAGTAAAAAGCACATGTTCCAATAAAACACTATAGAGAAGAGGCAGGAGGAATAGTTTGATTCTTTTATCCACAGCAATAATTTCCTTCTTTATCCTGTCCTCACTCAATGAATTTTAAAACTCACATTTAAGACCTTACTGAAACATCTCACTTCCATATAGACCTTACTTTCAGTCTACCTCCATTGCAAAGATTGCAATTGAGATAGGCAAAACCATGAAATAAATTTTTGAAATAGTTTATCTTTTCTGCAAAAATAATTGAAAAGCCTGACAGTACACTGTACAGATCCCTGCTGGCAAGTTACCCGGTGATAAAAGAAGAATGCCTACCAAACTTCTTTCTGATCATCTGGGAAATGCTAAGTGTTAACGAAGAACAAGACCATCAAGTGTGTGTGTATGTCTAAGACCTGTTAATTTTGAAAGGCAAGGTATTTCTGTGGTTTATATTTGTTCTTTATTGTGTGTGTGGTGGTAGGGAAAGGAGTGGCATGTTATTTCTTTTTTTTTTCTATAAGGAATACTTACATGATGATAAATTATATATTAGGGTGGTCAGGCATTGGAGTAGGTTGTCCAGGGAAGTGGTGGAGTCACTATCCCTGGAGGTGTTTAAGAGGCATCTGTTTCGGGTTCTGGGTGATATCTTTGTGGTTTAGGTGTTACAGTGGTAGTGCTGGTTTGATGGTTGGACTGATGAACTTAAAGGTTTCTTTCAACCAATGTTACTTAAGAAATATGTCAGAGAAAGCATAACCTAGAATCATCAGATTTTAGTAGTATTTTTAAAGGTTTTAAAGAGCAGGAAATAGAGAGGCTAATTAATTCAAGCACTGGATTTCTCATGAGTACAGTAATATTAATAAGAAACATTTTTTTTCTTAATCTGAAATAGTATTTTATACATCTATAAATATCACATATGCTTTCCTTGTATTTCTAGGGACCTCTTTGCCAAACAAAGCATATTATGGTAATCCTTTATGCCTGCAGAATATTTTTCATGAGGAAATCTTCAGACATTGTATAAAAAAAGATTAATATAATTATTCTAATTTAAAAATTCACATTTATATTTGTAAAATCTTGAAAATGCACATTACACCATATATATATGTCAGGCTTCCTAGTTTGTATTTAAAATTTCAATGAAATCTTAAAAGGAGTGGTGCGACATGCATTAAGACATCCCAGAATATTCCAACTATCCTATTGATCTTATAAATATGTTGTGGTTTGACCCTGGCTGAAAGCCTGGTGTCCACCCAAACCACCCCACTACAAAACACTTTTAAGATCATGTTCATTATTGGACTCTGAGAACAACTGACTTTCTTCAGCAGGATTAAAATCAGTGGGAGACAATTATATTAAAACATCCAATACTTCAATATTGTTAAATAACAACATTTGATGTTTCATTCCCTTCCTTTTCTTAATAGAAGGAACAAAAATGAACATTATCTAAATCAAATATCCTGAATTTATAGTTCAGCTAGCCCTGACCAACACTAGCCAACACTACCTGATCCTAGATTAACAAAAAATTCCTTAGAACTACTAAAGGTTTCACAAGAAACTAAGAAGACAACAAACACCACAAAACTAAAAATCCTCTAATTTTATAATGTTTCAGTTCTCATTTATTTTGGCTGAAGGAAAATAGTGGAGAAAATATGAAAGCATAACAGAGTTAATATGGAGTTTACATTTTCTAGTAACTTACACCAAAAAAAACCCAACCCCAAAAACAAACAAAAAAAACCACAAAGATTGGTTTGATGAAAACAATCAAAAAATGCAGGAATTGCTGACAATGAAGAGAACTGCTCACCAAGCACATCTCACTCAGCCGTCTTGCCATGTAAGAAAAGCAGCCTTTTGCATTGCAGGCAGTAAGCTCCAAGAGAAAATTTGAGACATCCAGAACAAGTGGTGGATCAGCCTAGCAGAAAAGACCCAACTATGTGCAGACTTGGGTGACCGCAGAGGATTCTATGAGGCTCTGAAAGCAGTGTATGGACTCACACACCAAGTTCTAAGCCCCCTACTCAGTGCAGATGGCCAAATGCTTCTCACAGATAAACCCTCCATCCCTAATCGATGGTCTGAACATTTTCAGACTCTCTTCAGTGCCAACCGTGTAGTCCAAGACAGCAATTCAGAATATTATACAACAACCTGTGAAAAATGAGTTGGATCTAGCCCCTACTATGGAAGAGACTCTTAAGGCCATACAGCAGGTGAAAACTGGCAAGGCAGCTGGGGTTGATGGAATCCCGCCCTAAGTTTGGAAGCATGGAGGCCAAGCACTCCATGCTAAGTTTCACAAACTCATTGTGCGTTGCTGGGAACAAGGCGAACTGCCATCAGATTTCCGTGATGCAGTCATCATCACCCTGTACAAGAAGAAAGGAGAAAAATCACACTGCTCAAATTACCGAGGTATCACTTTGCTCTCCATTGCTGGTAAAATCCTTGCAAGAATCCTTTTGAACAGATTAGCACCCGCTATTGCAGAAGAGCTTCTACCTGAAAGCCAATGTGGTTTCAGAGCCAACAGGAGTACCGCAGACGTGGTATTTGTTCTCAGACAACTGAAAGAGAAGTGTAGGGAACAGAACAAATGACTCTATCTAACTTTCATTGACCTCACCAAGGCTTTTGATACTGTGAGCAGAAAAGGCCTATGGTAGATCTTGGAACAATTAGGATGTCCTCCCAAATGCCTCAAAATGGTTGTCCTGCTAGACGAGGATCAGCGCAGCCAAGTCAGATATGGTGATGCACTCTCTGAGCCCTTTCCGATTACCAGTGCACCAACCCTGTTCACAATCTTCTTCAGCATGATGCTCCAAAGGGCCACGGCAGACCTCGATGAAGGAAACAGTATCTACATCTGATATTGTACTGATGGAAGCCTATTCAAACTGAGGCAACTGAAGGCCCACACTAAGACCATGAATCACCTTGTCCATGAGCTACTTTTTGCTGATGATGCTGCCCTGGTTGCTCACACAGAAGTAGCTCTGCAGTGCTTAACATCCTGCTTTGCAGAGGCTGCTGTGCTTTTTGGGCTGGAAGTCAGCTTGAAGAAGACAGAAGCTCTCTATCAACGTGCACCTCAGGAAGTCTTCCATCATCCCCACATCACCATGGGAGAAACAGAGCTTAAGTCAGTCCAGCAGTTCAGCTATCTGGGAAGCATCATTTCTTCAGATGGTAAGATTGACAAAGAGATAGACAACTCGTTAGCAAAGGCATACAGAGCTTTTGGAGAACTTCTGGTGCAATAAACACCTGAAGAAAAGAACAAAGATTAGTGTCTACAGAGCCATTGTACTGTCTACTCTCCTATATAGATCTGAATCATGGGTCATCTACCGCCACCACTTACGACTCTTCAAAACATTTCCATCAGCGCTGCCTCTGTAGAATCCTAAACATCCACTGGTCTGATTACATGACTAATTTGTCTGTCCTTGAACAGGCAGAGATCACCAGCATTGAGACCATGCTGCTGAGAGCGCAGCTGCGCTGGGCAGGGCACGTCTCCAGGATGGGGGATCACTGCCTCCCTAAGATTGTGCTCTATGGGGAACTTGTCACCAGCTGTCACAAGAGAGAAGCCCCGAAGAGGAGATACAAGGACTCCCTGAAATAATACCTCAGCCTTGGCTATATTGACCACCATCAGTGGTGCAGTCTGGTCTCCAGTCAGGAGAAATGGAGACACATCATCCATAATGCTGCTGCTTCCTTTGAAAACACATGTAGAATCAGCCTGGAGGAAAAAATGCAACGCAGGAAGAACCATGCCTTGCCAGTAGCGCTGATGGAGACTTTCCGCTGTGCCTTTTGCAATCAGACTTGCCTATCTCACATTGGCCTTTTTAGCCACCAGCGTGCTTGTAGCAGGCATGGGTAGGGCCCCTGTAAATCTTCGTTCACGAAGCCTAGCCATGATGACACTAAAATATTTTAGTTTATCTTAAGTTAAAAGAGGGTTCATGACTTCTGTGAATCTTCTGTTTATCACTGCCATCCACATGGGCTTCAGGGAAGACATGAGATGAGAAATGGAAAGGTCACAGACTTTTGTGTTTAAGGATACTTTGAGGTTCCTTTCTTTTAGCAGGTTGCAGAAGTTTAATAAACATGAAGATCCAGACCATGTTACCATGTCTGCTTTTGTTTCTTTCTTGTTATGTTTGCCTAAGTGGATTACATTTCATCCCTCTTTATATTCTTAACATTGAAGCTATAAGAGCTGAATTAAGAAATTCATGTTATATTTTTGTAATAGTCTTGTTTTTCTTAGAACATCAATAGTTGTCAGCTGCATGTAGCCAATACTGTAGAAATCATGACAGACATCACAGAATAATGTGGTGATAGTATTATTGACAAGCTGTAAATAAATTTGCTACATTAGATAACTCAACCATTTTTCTCTGTATTAACTGTATCATGTTTATAATTACCTGATTTTATTATGAACTTCAAATAGAATTTTTCTGAGACTACCTAAGCTATTTTTAATATGGGTAATAACAGTTCTTACAGTAGGAATGGTGCCTTGTGACTTCATTAATAAATAGACATATCAAAGTGCTGAAGAGTAATCTGGTTTATTCGCCTCTCTATACAGATGATGTACAAATGAGATTAAACATCTCATCTTTAATAGGTATATTGTACAGATTGCACACTAGACAGAGTAATTTCTAGTTCCATGAAAAGTCAAAGACAGGCTGACCAAGTAAGCACTGAGAAACATGGGACTTTTTTTTCAGTTTGCATGATATTTTTGTAACAAGAAATATCTGCTACAAACCAGATTCCTTAGGTTTCTGGATATGCCTCCCACAGCTATATTTTTGACAATGATGAGTCTGAAAGATAGAGGTTGTCTTTTCTGGAAGGAGATATTTGATATTACCTCTGAATGCACAGGTAATTCTTCCAGTCTATGTTGTGTTCATACAGTAGTGAGGGTTATCAGGCCTTTAGGTTATCCATTTTTTCCTTCTGAACTTTTGACATTATTAGTTATAGACTGGCCTTTGATCTGTACAACAACACAATTGCTCAGATCTACACAGATCTACATCTCTGGGTACAACAGTGGAGTCTTAAAATCTGAGCAAATGATCCTTGTACAGCATGTAATAGTTTCTCGCTAATAGTAGCAACATCCTAGAATAAGATTGTTACATTTTGACATTTGCTTTGCTGTACTACCTACAAAAATGAGAAACCATCTGCACTGTGAAATAATTCAATTTCTAACTCACTCCCAGGTTTCAGTCTGCTGATAGTCCACATTGCACACCATTGTGGCTTCTCTTTCTGGAAAGAAAATCAGTCTTCTCCAAAACAAGATGCAATTTCTTGATTCTTGGGGATAGTTCACTCCAGGTGCCTTTTTGATAGTGTTTATGAGTGAGAACACATCATGTTTATGTTCCTCTGTACTGTTTAGTGAACTAACACTACTTTGTCTGATATCACAAGTTTTTGAACCTCTAGAGCTTTTCTGATACTCTGTCACACACACCTCTGTTCCTCTCATATATATCATAGGTACTCCACTGGAGCATGCTTTGTCCTTCACCTGAACTCAGAAACTTAGAACTGGAATTTCCCCTTAAATTTTGAACTTCTCTTAGAACCTCCAGGCAACATGTAAGACTCATTCAGTTCATACAACTGTACATGAACCACAAACAATTTGCAGCCTTGTTCTAGGGTTTGGGGCTTAGTCACTGAAGTAGAAGCATTTAGCAATGTGAAAGTAGGCCTAGAATCTATTTCACCATTAACATAAACTTTGAATCAGCTTCTTCCTGCCACCATTATTCTGGTTTTGTCATCCATCAGATTTGCTTTAAAATCTCACTAAATCTGTTTTAAATTGCAAATTTGGAAATTAAAGGGCACAAATAGTATCCAAAAGGGTAAGAAAAAGAACAAAGGCTCAATTTCATTTCCTTTAAAGAGGAAATAAAATAAAACAGATCCAACACCAAAACCAAAGAACAAATCAAACTCTAACACGAACAAGAACCAGTAATTATAAGAGTTGTAATTACAAATAGAATAAAGCATAGGTAAAAATTAGAATATTTATCTAAAAATAGATAAAGAAATAAAGATAAAAAAGGTTAAACAATAGTTTTATTATTTTTTTTTTAATTTCAATCAGAGTAAAAATAGACAGGCTATGGCAATGAAGGGAATGTTGCAAACAATAGTGACTACAAACAACCTAAGCCTGCTTGTGTAGCTTCTTTTCCAAAGGTTGTCTACCGAGTGCTGCGCTGCTGTGACTAGTAGATAGGGTTTGCAATGTGCTAATTTTTACTGGAAATGTTAAGTACAGCACCATAAGCCAGCCACTGGGCACTGTTTTTATTCTCAGAAAAACAAGCTGTGCAATGAATGGAATGAATATATAACAAATAAACAGTCTTCACAAATTTGTTCTTCATACAAGATCTGAAAGAGAACATGCAATTATTCTAAATATATTTGGTGAGGGGGAAAATATTTTTTTCCTATGAAAAATGTCAAATAAATACTATTGCCAGTTTGCTATCAGAATACATAGTCACATACTAGGTTAAGAGAAGTAGCAAACAGACATTTTTTTGATTTACAAACAACAGATATTTGACAAAGAGAAAAGAAAAGAGATAAATCTATTGGTCGCTTATTACTTCACCTCAGCAAAACTTATTACACAAGAAAGACCACTTATGATATTTAAACTTATGTGACATGAATACACATTCCTAGGGCAGTCTGTTTGCAAGCAATCTATGACAGAAAAAAGTGTTATGAAGTAAACTGGAGTTGACACTGTCCATAAAACAAGCCATGTACTTGCCTAAAGATGTAAAGTGGCAGACAAAGGTCTGTAAACACTGAAAGTCTAAATGTAGGGTACTGTGTCCTATGTTTTTAAAGAAGCATAGATATATATAGGCAAACTTTTATATTTTCTGCAGGACCAAGAAGGGACTTTCTCTCCTTGGTCAGAAGGTAAGGTTAAGAGGAGAAAACAAAACTGAAGATTATCCTCAACAATTTGAGACTTCTGTAAGAAGTGTACTTCTTTGAGGTCTTAATTAAACAGTTTCTGAAAATCAGAACTTCAAAATAGTGTAATTTGAACATATGCATATTACTGAAAACACTGCATACTGTATATTTTTTTTTTCTCCCCAGTCTTAATTTTTGTGCAGCTGGAGGAGGCCTCCACTGTAAGTGTTTTTACTCGCCTACACCCTGCTCAAAGAGAATATTGTTTATGATAAATGCATGATAATATTCTATGAGTAGGATAGTTTATGCTCAGCTTTAAACAGCTATCTTGCTCTAGGCATCTTTCTGATATTGCTTCTGCAGCTGTACGAAGTCCTAAAAGTAATAATTATTTTTGGATTTGTCCCTTTCCATTAAGGGTAGGAAAGAACACCATTTGGAGTTTTGTCATAAAAATACAGAGAGGAATTTGGACTTGGAATATGGCTCTGAATTGGCATGATACTGGAAGCTAATAATAAATTTGATGAACAAATTTTTTCAGATCAGTGTTTGGTGTAACAAGTGTTTCTACTTTAGGTGGCTGTCATAAAATTTGAAGCAAATTTCATCACAGAACCACAGAATCACAGAATGCAGAGTTGAAAGGGACCCACAAGGATGATTGA
Organism: Campylorhamphus procurvoides; assembly: GCA_013396655.1. Lineage (NCBI taxonomy): Eukaryota > Metazoa > Chordata > Aves > Passeriformes > Dendrocolaptidae > Campylorhamphus > Campylorhamphus procurvoides. Next base: position 14,999 of record WBMV01004947.1, on the reverse strand, counting down.
GTCCAATCACTGGTCCTGCACAGAGCCATCCCCAAGAGTCACACCATAAGCCTAAAAGTAATATCCAAATGCTTTTTGCTCTGTCAGGCTTGGTGCTGTGACCACTTCCCTGGGGAGCCTGTTTATGTTTTAATAGATGGTGAAATAGTAAACTGGACAGTGAGCAGGAGTTCTGGCACAATCCTACCATATGAGAACCTTGCAAGATTTAAGACCAATCTGACATTTTCAGGATGAAGTATTAATCATAAGATGCCACAGCTACAGCTGCCATCATAATTTCTTGGTACAAATAAGAAGCCCTGCTTTTTGCCATAATATTTCATTCAATATTACTGTTTTTATTGATTTTCAAGTCTCATGTAATTACAAAAAAATGCTTTATAGCAACGGCATTCTCTTGTAATAAGTGACAGTGGCAATTATATTATTGTGATTTTTTTATATAATCTGTCAAAGGGAATTCTGTTGAGCAAATGACGACCAAGACATCCTTTCTTGGACAGAGAATATTTACAAGAACTTCAGATTAAAAATGTTAGCAACATTGCATCAAATAGCAATGTTTTGAATAGACTATTAGCAATCTAATGAGACTGTTAATAAAGTTCTGAATTGATGACTGAGATATGTTTCTCTACTCCATATATGTCATGTGTTTTCGGTCTGGCACTCCTGAGATTTGGGTCTCATTCAGATGCAATGGTTGCACTACTCTGGAGAGGTTGTTTTGTGTTTTGTTTGCTTGTTTCCCTCTTTCATCCTTACGTAGTGACTTGTTCAGCTGTTCAGTGCCTCATTTTCTGAAATAGTGCTAACAATGGTGAAATAAGGCTAAGAAGTGAGTAAAGAAAAGAGAGATTGTGGATGGCATTGACTGATGGATCACTTTTCAAAGATCTGTAAGTGGAGAAAAGTTAGGTGGAGAAAAGAATGAATATAATAAATGACCTTTCTTAAGAAAGCTGATGGATGGGTTCATCTGGAAGGACAGCTTTTTTGTTGCAGTAATGGTTGGAATTTTGTGGAAGACCTATAACTAGAGAACTGATGGCTTGTATATTAAAAAACGATCCTACTTTTTTTCTTTTGAAGCCTATGCAAGAACCATTATCCCTGATCTCTTCAATCCTTCTCCTATGACAATATTCACATTGTGCTACTCTATTACTGCCTCCAACCACAAAAAGAGAAGAAAAAAAAATATAAAAAAAGACCAAACACTCCAGCTAACTAAGCCTTCAAGGAATAAACCAAGGTTTACTACATTGAAATGATCTTTGTAGGCAACACTTTGTTAAAAAAACAAACAAAACAAAACAAAACATCAAAACAAACAAAAAAAAAAGGAAAAAAGGCCTGTTTCATAGATAGGTCAGAACCATTTTATATCTATAGATATTCTTGTTTTGATTTCACTATAAATCTAGCAAAGTGTTCAGATTTCATTATATCAGAGCTGATATTTTAATGGGGCCATTTTGTACACTCCACTGATAAAGTTTTGTTTCCAGTTCTTTTACTACCTGACATAATTTAGATATTTTACCTCCATTTTTATCAGGAGTTCTTTCCTCTCTGTTACCTACTATCTTGCTTGTTGCCACATACACTTACTTCTTCCTTCATGAAATGGGTTTTGCATCAGATCATTAGAGCATTGGTTTCTTATTCTAAATCCTTGCCCATTTTTTTCACACCTATGAGAACACTCTCCCAACTATTTCTCCACTTTCACATCAACTTTTATTCTGCGTGCATGCTAGACCAAGCAGGTATTACAACATTGTCCATGAAGAGAACCAAAGAAAGCTGCTGGGCAGCATTTTGGTGACAGTGAAGAAACTCATTATATATACCACAACTCTGAAAACAACACATTTTGATGTGTGGAATTTAGAAAAGCAAATGACAGACTTGATGAAAGTAAGTAAAACCATAAAAAATAACAAAAATAAATAAATGTAGATTTCCTAGCCACAAGACAGGAGTATTCCGCTTCATGAGTCGAATAAAAAAACCCCAAACTCCAAACAAACAAAGACAATCAATCCTCAAAACCCCAAACCCACAAAACTCTCAACAAAACAAAACAAATCCTCCATAGAAATATTGTCTGTTTCTTTTCAGATAAATATTTCAGGGAATGAACATTCTGCACTGCTAAAATTGCTTTGGAGAGGAGATGGTTTTGTTTTCTTAAAAAAGTGTATGGATGGGTTTAGCACACATGGCAAACATGACAGATATTTATTTGCTGAGTGTGTTTACATATCAGGAACAAAGTTTCTGGAATGACACACTGGAATGACATTTTAGGAGGTTAGATATGAAAGACTGTTTCTCCTTTGATTATAATCTTGGTTTGCAGAAGTACCCTAGCCACTGAAAGTATCGTTAACTAACATTCCAAAATGCTAAAGGAGCAGTGACATGTAGTAGTTTACTAAAAAGGAAAACCATTTGAATTTAAAAATTAAAAAGAAAGGAATTTGAAATGCTGTTGAAGATTTGTACCCCAGCAAAGGAAAATCAAATATTAGATGTCTCTTTTATTGTTTGATCACAAAACTTGGAGATATGGAATATAGAGGAAAATGGTATACCTCAAATATTATTTTTTTAAACTGATTTTGTTTCATATTTACAATAATGATCTTACAGAAATGACATATAATCAACATCTTAAAAAAACTGTGAAAAGATTGTATTTAAAAATGGACTGGATTTGAAGAGACAAAGGAAATAGAATATATATATTAAATGTCTCTTTCTCATTTTTATAGACAAGTAAGAATTTCTCAGGTAAATTCCATGCTCTGGAATCACATGATCTAAAATGTAAGTAGAAGAAATATGTGAATATATTGGTTGATCACAATATGATCATGAATTGATAATATTATGCAGTCATGAAGAGGACAAATTTACACCTGAAATGAATTCTAGTATATATCAAAGTATTGATTGCGGTATATGATGTTTTCTGAAGTTTTATTTTTAATACTCTATTTTTAGGAGAAATAACTGTCATCTTAAAGTTTAAGAAGCCATGTGTGAAATGAAACAGCCTCTGCCCAAAACTCACCTGTGCATTCTACTCAAAAGTAACTGATGAACAGATTGACAGTATGTCATTAAGGTTCAATATTCCTAACAACCTATTTCTCTTTAGATTTTTTTTTGTTGTTGTATGCTTCTTCGTATATTCTAAACCTCACCTTGAATTCTTAGCTAATGTGCCCTAATTCTTCATTATGTTCTTCACTATATCATGGGCTGGAGTGCATGCAATACAGCAGGGTAAGTCAGAATATTTGCCCCGGATCATTTGCAGTACATTTTCCCCTGGAGTCAGTTCTTCCTTGAACTTCTCTGTAACTGCTTTGTGACAATATTTCAAAAGGCTATCCAGTGTGCAGTGTGGCATCTTCTTTCATCAAGAGTCATCTTTTCTTTGTCTTTCTTTCCATAGTAGCACTGTAATTCAGGCAAGAACAAAACTATTCTAACAGATATATTTAGAATAGAAGGAGATGTCCATTGTCAAAGACCTTTTAGCTCTGCATTTATTAAATAAAGTACTGATATTAACAATAACAGACCCCTCCTTGTATTCAGTTAATATCACATTAATCAGGCCTGAGCCTATCACACACACTTTCTCTGAATTTGTCTTTCTTATAGATTTATTTTATTTATCTATAACAGCATTTGTGTAATGACCATATAGCTGTTACTGAGCTTGCTTTACCTTCATTTAATTTTGTGTATATTATTGTTATATTTGAGGTATACTTTTAATTTGTGGTATAATATTTTTTAATTTTTACAAGTACTGTTAAAATTTTTGATAAAGACAGTAGTAACAAGAAGTTGTGCTGTGTACTGGGAACTGACCTCAGGACAAAAACACAGTTAAAGGAATGCAGGCATAGAGTGAGAGTGGAAATATTAACAAAATATGACAATGAAGAACCCAAGTCTATCAAGAAATCAGTAGTCCTAGCTTAGTAGTAATGCAAATGAAGGAGCTCTACAAAACTAGTTTTAGGTGCAATTAAAATAAAACCCAACATATATCTAATGCACATAGAATGTGCCAAAATTATAAAAGGGAGATACAACATGGTGTTTCAATGAAAAAGATCGCAAAAATTATCAAAGGGCTGGAGCGTCTCTCTTATAGCCTGAGACAGTTGAGGTTTTTCAGCCTGGAGAAGCCAGGGAGACGCTATTGCACCCTTTTAATACTTCAAAGGGGCTTACATGAAAGACGAGGACAGGCTGGTTTTAAACCAAGAGGGTAGATTAAGGCTACACAAAAGGGAGAATTTTTTTTATGATGAGGATGATGAATAGGTTGCCCAGAGAGATGGTAGATACCCCACCCATAGAAACATTCAAGGTCAGGTTGGATGGCGCTCTGAGCAATCCTAAGCAAACGCTAGAGTGAGGAAGAGAAAATACTTCAATATCAATTTCTTGTTCCTACTGCCAAAAAAGAACAAAACTAATTCTGTAAACATCACACTCAGGATGCTGACAAATTGTTGCAATTCTCCCCTCTCTGCAGAAACTATTGATAGTAAACCCTAGAGAAGTAGTGGAAAACTCTGAACATAATGTCAACATTGTATGTATGTCAACAAACAAAAAGAGGTGAAGATTTTAGAAAGAGTTCTTTGTAGAAGGACTTGCAACTGCAATATTGTTAATGAAATTTATTTAGAATTCATAATTTTGATTATGCGAGTGTTAGCATCATTGTAACTGTGTTAATAGTAATAACTGTCTGTTGTATTTTGGTTACAATAGTAAAAATTTTGAACAAAACTAATAATAAATTCTTGACTTCACTTACAAATAAAATGTTTACCTTTTTGCACATCACTGGTTAAACAATCCAAGGGAATACAACAAAATATATAATTGAGGTGAACCAAATACACATATCAAATTCTTCCAAGAAGTTATATTCATAATCTTTAAAAAGTCTCTGAAAAGCAATATATTAGAGATGATGAGGGCTTAGCTGAATTAGAAAATTGGATGGGAGAGTAAAAATAATAAGGAAAATACCTCATCAGTCCTTTAGACAGAATGCTGCAACTAAAAACTACTAAAACCATCTGATGACATCTACAATCTTACACAAACTGCCTTCTGTATTCCCCCTGCCAAACTTCAGTGTCTCCTTGATCATAACCAAAATTTATTTATAAGCCCATGGGAAACATATGATGTGTGTTTTGCTTTCCATAACAGGCTTCCAGTGGTACTTCTGGGTTTGTGGTGTGGGAGGGTATTAATTACTTTTATTTACTAGAAATCCAATAAAATCAAATCTATATTGATATGAAATAACCCTGAAACATTCTAGGAGGTATAAGTAAAGCATTAATATTTTTTGTTTCTCTGAAATAGAGAACAACATCGTTAGTTCCAGTTATGTTGTTCATTTTTTCCACTTGATTAGTGCTCTTGACAAGGAGAGTTCTTGCATTTTCTGCATATCTGATTCATTCTATTTTCAGTTTTCAGAGATATCCCATACTAATTCTCAGGATTCATCTCATCCACCCTTTGAAGTCTTGTATCCAGTATTTTAAACTTTCTTTCTCATTTTGCAAAATGTCTAAAGTTATAATGAGAACTGAAGTGTTTTTTGTTTGTTTGCTTGCTTGTTTTTTAATCTTAAAATGTTTGTTTGGTCTCTTCTTCAACTTCAGACAGTCGAGTTTATTATTTTTTTCTATGTTTTAGCCATAAATTCCATCATTTCTTTCTCTGTTATTTCTCTTTTCTCCTTAAGTGCAACTAGATATGAGCAAATACAATCGTAGAGTTTTAGGACATTCACCTTATTGTGGCTAGCTATATTTTCTGTGGTTTTTCAAAGAAAATAATGGTATTAGAAATAAAAAACAAACAAGCTATCAGTCCCTAAAAATCTTGCTAGTAATGAATAAATTCCCATGTAAGGTTGCAACAGATCTGATTCTTCTTTGACGGTAGTTCAAGCCCTTCCTTTAAGCTTTGGGGAGCATTGGCATGTCTGAGTTTTACTGGAGTATTAAGGCTGCAGACAGATGTCTATGCTGCTTATTTGGCCCTTCACTGAGGTTAAGCTAATTGAACTGGCCATGAGAGACTACTGTACATAACATCAGGAGACCACTGGATAAAAATGTGAAAAGCCGACAACAGATACAGACAACTCTGAAGGATCTCACAAGTGTGCAAGAGAAGTTCCATGGGAAAGGAGTAAGTTTCTGAAACCCTTAGCAGTGTCGCTGAAGTCCTTAGAGAGTGCAAGTCACAGAATCACAGAATATGCTGAGTTGGAAGGGACTCACAAGGATCTTCAAGTCCAATTCGCCAGGGAATGGCCCCTCCAGGGATTGAAGCCACAACCTTGGCATTATCAGCACCAGATCTAACCAAGTGAGCTAATCTCAGGGTTATTGCTCAAGGTCAGCAACCCTGCCAGTAACCAGGGTAACCCTGCCAGTATTACTGTGCACTGCCAAGGTCACTGACTTAGCATTATCAGGAATACCAAATTTGGGTATCCATGTAGCAAATCTGGGACCAATGGGGGAAAAAAAAAAAGGAAAACAACTAAATGAAAGCATTTATTGGGCAGGGGACGAGAGTGGTAAAGGGGGAAGAGCGAGGAAAAGAAATGGAAGAAATAGGGAATATAAGAACTTGCAGATCATGTGATTTGCTCTGTTTGATAGTGTTTTTTGAGCAGCTCTGTATCTCAGTACAGCAGTTTGGAACAGGACAGTAAATCCGCTGTTTCACCCTCTGTATATGCCTGACCTAGTTCCAGTGTATGAAGGGATCTGGCATGGATTCCCTGGCATAGTAGAATGATTAAGACAAGGACCATGAAGCCCTACAGGAGATCAGATAATGTGCCAACACTAAAAACAAAGTAATAACTTTAGACTCCCATTATAAATGTCAGAAAAATTGCACATCAGGACATGATGAAGATTAAGTGTTTAAAAGCAATAAATCATTGTTTCTTGAAGTAATTACCTGGAAGATTCACATAGGAAAAATACCCAATTTAATCCTGGTAAGTGCTAATTCAAGATGTTAGAATATAAAATCCAGTTCATATTAGAAAATAATAGTAAAAGGGAAAAAAAAGTACATAAAACCAGCTATCTTGTACCTGGAAGGCCAAAAATTCTACTTTGGAGCTTTGAAGGTGAAGAGGTGCCTTAGAAAAAAAAATAAGTTGTTCACCTGAAAGAATAAAGTGCTTATTCATTGCATCCTTGCAGAAAGAGGCAATATTAGAAGTGTAGGCTAAATGTAGATTGCCATTCAAATTGGACTATGAAAAGATCACATAACAAAGGAAATAATTCCTCAGCATGATTAGAGAGCTGTCTAAAAGAGGTCATTAGTGGATACAAAGTACCCTTCAAAAGTAGAAGCCATGTCAAAATGAGTAGAATAGAAAACAACCTTTTAGAGATTTTGAGAAGCAAATGCTCAAAGCACTAAAACTAATAATAAAATGTTTCAACTTATAAGAAGCCAACAGCTTTCTACACGCTAGCACTAACATAGTACATAGTTAGATGAAAAAGTAGAATAAATAAAAAAAAAATTAAAAAAAAAATTAGGGTCTATAAAGATCTCCTGATGTTTTCTGGAGAATTATAGCTCAGCAATTTCTATTTGAAGCTAACTCATAGTCCTAGAAAAAGAAGTTAAATTAGAAGACACATGAGTGAAGATTCCATTTTCAGATCTAAAGCTGACTATAAGAACTTCCAGAAAGACTTCACAATACTGATCCATTGGTGAAAAAAGTCACTGAAATAGAACATGGATAGTGATTGCTGTGCATGTGGGTAACAGGTAGGATCCAGGAGAAGGCAGTTATGGGAAGTTTGACTATCTTTCAGCCTGCATTAGGACTAGTGCCAACAGAAAAGCACATAAAGTATTAGTAATCAGAGATTCCTTACTGAGAGACACTGAAGCACCCAGTTGCCATACAGACAATTTTCTCTTGAAAACTTTTCTGTGTACCAGGAACTCACATTTGTGACATCACTGGCAGGCTGCTGAGGCTGGTGAACTCTACAGGTTATCATCAGCTCCTACTATTCCATGTTGAGCCCAATGGTATTGTGACAAGGCAACTTAGAACCATCAAAAGAGACTAAATGTCACCCGGAGAAGTGTTAAAAGGGTCTGAAGCATTCCTGTCCCTAAACCAAGCTTCTATAACAACACTTTTCACATGTGCATAACTTCAAGGCTGTGTTCTTTTTGCTTTTATAGTCTTCCTCACTTCCAGCAGGGATCTTAAGCTCATCTATGAGAACTTTTATCTCTTCTTGCAACTGAGAGGTTAACTTCTCAAATCAGAGAGGCAAAAAATAGGTAGTGTTATTCATGGAAAAAAAAAAAATTCTACCACACCAGATTTTTCCTAGGCTAAGTTTTCCCACAAGTGAAAACCTCCTTGAGTGAAACTTTTTCCTCCTTTAATAAATCGTTCTAACTATCTTTCCCTACAGTAAGTTAAGGCTAAGTATTATGATGTTTTAGTACTATGTGGTAGAAACTTTACAATGAGCAAGACAACTAACAGGAAAAGCAAATGACAGCCTGGAGGTTTATGTGTCATAAGTTCACCTAAATATGCCATATTTCTGGAGGTGTAGCCCAAATGCCATGCTTTTGCAAAGCCTACCTTTTTATTTGCTACCCAAGCCTGTCTAAAGCATTTCTCTAGGTGCAGTCTTGAGCAGAGCCAGTGTGTGCGTCTCTATGTGCCGCCACAGGAGTGAAATATTTGTCAAAAGCCAGAGATCCCAAACAATTACACTGGTTAAAACACAAGTTTTGGGGATTACATCATGCTGACTCTGTAATACAAAAAGGCAGAGAATGTGTCTCAGGAATATCTAGAATATTTTCTGCTGATAGTCAAGAATGAAGACCAGAACCTTATGTTTTAATGAGTTGCTGTATCTAGAACTAGAAAACTTTTATGTGACACAACTTCTAATGGTTGAAACATTAGAAAGATTCCCTTTCTTTCCATTCACCTTCCACCCTACTCTATTTTCACCAGCTGTTCACTTAGAGGAAGAAGAGTGTCTTGAAATACACCAAGACCCTTTCCTTAGCTACTATATGCATTTTATTGTACACTTCAACAATATTAAAAAAGCACCAAGGTGTCAGTTAAGTGTAACAGATATGCAACAGTGAACCTGTGAAGATGAAGAAACCAACCAAGTGTTTTGTAAACCTGAGTTTTTTACTGTATTGTAACATGAGGTTTTTGTGCTGTGTTCCCCTTTCTCCCAGGCCCCTGGAAAGCAACCCCTTACCTTCCTAATTAGCATGCAAGCCCCAGCCAGGTTGTGTGAAACCCTCTCTGATCGGTCTTTTTGTATCCCTCCCCTTTGACCCTGGCTGTGAGGCCTATAAATGACCTGGCCAGGTGAATAAATCTCTCTTTCTGCTTCCTGTCCTTGGCGTGTATGTGTCCTCCTTACTGAAACCTTGGAGGACCCTGTGGCCCAGCCACGTGGCCACTTGGAGGGGACAGGGGAGAGGGAGCGAACCCCATCTGCCGTGATAGTTAAGTACAAAGACAGGACTAGGAGTGGGAAAAATAGGCCATTGAGAGATGTATAAAAATCTTTTAATAGAAAGAGCTGGAGCTAGACTTTTGATTTTGTTGTATTTTGCAACTCTATACAGATATTTGTTTTGATCTGGCCCTACGGAAAAATTTAACAAAGAAATTTCACTAGAACATATATACAATGTCGCCTCCCAGCAACACTTGGGTAGAAGCTTTTGGAGAAAAAATATTGATATCTTCCAATTTCTTAATCTTAACTAAGTCATGAAGATGCAATGTGCATCCATTAGTTGCCTCACTAGTAAAAGTAATATGTCAGAGGGCAAGTACTAGCAAGGACAAAAAAATGGAAGAAATTGCTTCCAAGTATGATCCACACTAATAATAGAATACTTTTGTCTAAATTTGAAAGTTAATGAACATTAAAGGGAAAGGGGACTGGTTACTGGCAGTAGAATCATAAAATAATTTACTTTGGAAAAGACCCATAAAATTATTGAGTGTAACCATAAACCTAGCACTCCACCACTAAATTTTGTCCTTTAGTGCCATATCTACCTGTCTTTTAAATATCTCTGGCGTTGTTGACTCAACCCCTGCCCTGAGCAACCTGTTCCAATGCTTGACAACCTTTTCTGTGAAGAAATGTTTCTAAATATTTAATCTAAACCTCCACTGGCACAACTTCAAGGTATTTCCTTGAAATGATTAATTCCTTTATCCTCCATCCATTCATGCTGGGGGTTGCTCTGATCAAAGTGCAAGATCTTGCACATGGCCTTGTCGAACCTCATGAGGTTTACATGAGCCCTCTGGATGGCATCCCGTGCTTCAGGTTTGTCACCTGCAACAGTAAGCTTAGTATTGTCTGCAAGCTTGCTAAGAGTGACCTGAGAGGCATTGATGAAGATATTGAATAGTATTTGTCCCGGTACAGACCACTGAGGGACAGCACTCAACACTGATCTCCATCCGGATGTGGAACCAGTCCTTCCAACATATCCATCTCTCTCCAATTTAGAATGAAGAATGTTGTAGCGGACCATGTGAAAGGTTTTTCAGAAGTCCAGATAGAAGACATTTGCAGGTCTGACCTTGTCCACTGATTTGTTCACTATCACAAAGTGCCCCTAGGCTGGTCAGGGAATATTTGCCCTTGATTAAACCATGCTGACTGTCTAGAGGATATTTGAGGGGAACTCAGGAAAAATCAGGTATTCTGGGTGAACTTTTATCTTAATTTCTTCATGTTTTGTCATCTTTCATACTACTCTAAGACCTAAATTTTGCACATGTATAAAGATGCTTAGAAACTGAAAAGCAGTAACATCTTGTCTATCTTTGACAGCTTGTCCTTGAAATAAATTAATATTTATGTGTCTTCCACAGTGGGTCAGGGTAATTCAAATCCAGAGACAAATGACATCTAGAATAGGGTTCCAGAATAACTAATTTATTGGTAAAGTGTCGTGGGTTTATCTGGTTAGGGTTTTTTTTTTTTTTTAATATAAGAGGAAGATTGGCGTCTGTTAGAAGCCTCTGGAAGTTTCCCTCCATCCTATAGAGCAGGGCCAATGAGGGCCAGCTCCGAGGAAAACTTCCTGCTTTTGAAC
>WBMV01004946.1:258996-310077 GCA_013396655.1 Campylorhamphus procurvoides | reverse complement strand
CACCATCAGGGAAAGGAGGGGGCATGGACAGATCGAGGGGTGGTGGTGGGAAAGTGTTTCTAACCTGTTTTTATTTCTTAGTTTTAGTTTTTAGTTTGTTAGTAATAAATTTAAGCATTATCCTAAGTTCTGCTTTGCCCGCGGTATTAATCAAAGCTCCTCTTTCGGTTGTTATCTCTAGCTGTAAATTACTAGCTGGTTTTCTTTTCTTTCCCTGGAAGGTGAAAGGGGGTGGGGGGAGGCCTTGAAGGAGTTTTGCTGGACATCAGGCATTTATCCAGGGTCAAACCACGACACTGTGTTATCCAGAGATTTAAATTATATGAAATTTGGACTAAGAAAGTGTCAACTCCATGTGACTAAACAGAAGTGGCTTCATTTGAATTAGAAAAAGGAAAGGAAGAAAAGAGGAGATTAGCAGAGACTTTAATTAGATGTAGAAAGCCCACCTATCCACCTGTATTTCAGGAAATACTCATGGACCATTTGAAAGGAGAAAGAACAAAAGGAGAATCTTCCTGACAGCCTGATACAAAGCTTAGAGAAATGTGGGCTGCATCACAAGAATAATTTGTGAAGTGTGCAGTCCTTCTTCACCACTATCCCATGAAAGTATCCTTAGGAATAACAAGACAAATTCAGATCTTGGTTGTGTTTCATAGAGTTTGATTGTCTCCTACTTGAGATGGAGGCCAAACTGATAAGCCAATAATGTGTGTGCACTCTCTCACTGCCCCAAAGATAAACAACACCCTTTGCTCTCAAGTCTTCATTCTCTCTTAGTGGGATCCCTGGCTTCAAAGTTGTCCTTTTAATTCTGCATGATACTTCATATACCAACAGAATAGACTGCTATAACTTTTCCCTCAATTTGCTGCTCATACTAATGAAGAAATTAATTTTTGTCATCCTTCTGCAAAAGAAATTCCTTAAATATTAATACTGATTTCACTAATCATACTGAAAATAGCAAATACACATCTCTGCCAGTGGCTCCCTTCAGTTCCATGAAAGACAAAACTATTGTAGAAAAGAGTACTACATATCTGTAGGACAGTGAAAACTGGTCTGAGTCAGAGCTCTGCAATTTTAAATGCAAAAAGTTATTTCTGGGATACTGAAAGACATTACATTAGACCCATAATAGAGTCTGAGGGAGGTGTGTGAGAGGGTGTTTTATCTTCCTTTTTTAATATTTTCTTCTTTTTTTTGTATTCTTCAAATATTAATATTAGCTTTAATTGCCAATGAGAGGCTGGCATTGATTACAATAGCTGTGCTGAAGACATTGGATATTGACTGACATGCACCAGGCAGGATTTAACTTTCAGAACCTTTCCACTCAGCAAGGATCCTTTTACTTCTGTCATATGCTTTTGAGCAATTTACCACTCAACATCCAGAAGGATCTTTCCTTTCAATAGCTGTCAGCACTTTCTGAAAGCTTGCTGGCAATTTTTTCAAAAGTTGCAATGGAGAAGGAAAAAAACCCAAAACCCCACCATACTTTCCCCCTCAAATTCCATATATTTACCATATAACAGAGCACTGTCAGTTTCATAACATACTTTGGAAAGGTCAGAATGATGCATTAAAGATCCCATTTTATATTTCACAGAATAATCACATAACATATCCCATTTTTCTTCTGAGAAGTCTAACAGAACATGGCAAATTTTGTGCTGGAAAAGTGATAACCTCTTTAAAGATTTAGATTCCTATTTCTTTGAGACACAGTGTACTCGTCAATGTTTATGCTCGTGTGCCCTGTCTATATTCACAAATCAGTTCCAGGCAGGGGAAGAACATTCCTGAGCCAGGATAGGGAACAGAAGAAACTTCACGTGGACTTCACCTGCTCCCTGTTCTGAAAAATCTTCTTGTTCAACTGTGATATGGCTGTTAATTAGTACATCTACTGCAGTGTATTAAAATGGCCAGGCTTGAAAGCATCACAGTTTGTAAACACAACATCTAATAAAAAGATAAGTTAAAGATCTCAATGCTTCATTGTGTATATGTCTGCTAACTTTAATATTTAGCTGATAGAGTTTTTCTATCATGATCCATGAAGCTCATGGAAAGCAATTTTTGTGGGTACCTGATGAAGTAAGTATTCTTGCTTCATTACTCACAAAGTATTATCAGCCACAGTCAAATTCAAATACTTTTCTTGAGATAGAAAATTCCAGAAAAGACGTTTGTAATATGAAATGCTTTATGATGTATTAATGGAATTTTTTTGTGAATGTTTTAAATTTTCTTGCTCCATGTCTTCATCTGCCTCTTGTTTAATTAGGAATAAAACACTAGGAGAAGTTCTAAGTGTTACAACCTAGGCCCCTGAAGTTTGCCAGTCCTTCTGAAGTCCTACAACACATGTCCACACAATGTCTTGCATATGTAGGGGAATTTATATATAGTTAGATATAAAGTCAGATACTGTAGTCTTAAGGGTGCCACAGATAGCTTTTGCTACTACTACTCCTTGCATCACTGACAGACAAAGTTATCCATTGTCTGTGACCACAAGGCCATGCTGTCACTTGTCATTTTGCTAGGACTCACATGCATTTTCACAAGCCATATTCTGTTTAAATTCTAAAAGAGTAAAGGAATATAATTAAATTAAATCATAAGCAAAATTGTTCTCATTTTCTTTTTGGGTTGTACCTTACTACTCCTGTCTCTGGCATGAAGAATGTTTAAAGACTAGAATATGTGTCTGCTCTGGCAACCTGTCACCAGTGAGTTTCCACAGGGCTCCATCGTGGGCCCTGTGTTCTTCAACATCTTCATAAATTACTTGGATGCCGGACTGGAAGGGATACTAAGCAAGTTTTCAGACAGCACAAAACTGGGAGGAACTGTGGATTCCCTCAAAGGCAGGGAGCACTGCAGAGAAACCCAGACAAACTAGAGGAATGGGCAATCACCAACCATATGAAGTTCAACAAGGGCAAATGTTGGATTCTGCACCTGGTTTGGGGCAACCCTAGATGACTGTATGGACTGGGAATGAGATGCTGGAAAGCAGCGCCATGGAAAAGGACTTGGAGGTCCTCTNTCCTGGTTGATGGCAAGTTGAAGATGAGTCAGCAGTGCCCTGGCAGCCAAGAGGGCCAACCCTGTCCTGGGGGGCATCAGGCAAAGCATCACCAGCTGGGAGAAGGAGGGGATTGTCCCACTCTGCTCTGCACTGGGGTAGCCTCACCTTGGATGTTGTGTGCAGTTTTGGTCAACACAATATAGGGAAGATATTAAGCTATTTTATGTTAGGTGAGGTCTAAGTAGGATATTTACAAAAGGTGAAGAACTTAGTGGGTGGTTGGGCACTGGAACAGGCTCCTCAGGGGAATGGTCACAGCGTCAAGCCTGCCAGAGTTCAAGAACTATTTGGAAAACGCTCTTGGCCACATGGTGTGACTCTTGGGGATGGTTCTGTGAAGGGCTAAGAGCTGGACTCAGTGATCTTTGTGGGTGACTTCCAACTCGACATGTTCTACGATTCTGTGATCTGTGACTTGACCACTGCTTCAACAGCAGGTATTAGACCTCAAAACATCAGGATTTTATTCAAGTATAAATAGTCAAATGAAAAGTAACAATGAAGTGTTGACCCATTGTGATAAAAAAATAATGAGAATTACCATTTTCCTGTATAAGAAAGGCCATGCAGTGACATATATCAAAGACTTGGGAATATGTCTGGGCATTTACGTAAATTTTGCCTTAATCGTCCATTTGAATTCAGACAAACTCAGCTATGAATGTGACTTTGGAAATGTGCCTGTGCTACCAAATCTGTCATGTTGGATTGCTGTACAGAGTACAGTTATATTCTATATCATGTATCAGTGAGTATTGAAAAATGCAGTGCAGGCACAGATCAGAAATGCCCCATGTCAAAACTAAAGAAAATTTCTTGAACAACTCCTTGGTAGCATTTCAGGTTTTAATTGGTGCACTTTCCCTCTGTTTCTCTGTCTTCTATTTTATCTCTGATGCTTGCATTAACATTCCTGGTATTACGGTGTGAACGGGCCTGAGGAGATGATCCAGATTCAAAAAAATCATGAACATTCATCATTTAATTTGGACATTATTAAATATTAAACCACACTCAAAATAGTTCTCTCACATAAGCCACAAACTAGAAGTATGTGATCAAAGCATGTTATGTTATAGACATAAATTCCATCAAGAGAAAAACATGTGTGCATCTTTTGCCTTCCCGATATCCACCACTTCAACCTATTAATTGTGTTTGAAAGCCCAATGAAAGTTCACACTGACAAGGCTCATGCAGCAAGAGTAATGTCCTGGCTCAGAGAGGCAGATAGTCTCTTCACTTTTTCCTCTGGATTTAATTTTTGATTATTTAAGCTTCTGATTGATGGGTAGTCCCAGCTCTTACCCAATGTTTTGCAAGTCCTTATTCATATCCTGATGAGCATATTATGTGGGGTAGGATATTTAAGGGCTAAGTCTTAGTAACAGCTCAGTATTAATAGTTCAGTTATCAGTGTCTTAAGGAAAGGATGTGGCTTGAAAAATAACTCTGGAAACAAGTATTTTTCCTTCTGAGAAGAGCTCCCCATATTTACTGGGGCCCAATGCTTCAATTCTCAAGCATTTTCAGCACCTGTTCTTAATCAGCTGATTGAAGATTTGATACAAGGACATAAAGACTTGTGATTCTAGGGACATAATGACTTTAATCTTTATTATGAACAAGACCACAATCTGTCATTCATTGAAGTCTCTGTAACAAAGGTGGGCAAGTTGGTGGACCTAAGCAGTCAGATTCTTTTTTTGCAAGTCACCCTGTGAGACTGCCCTTGTACTGCTTTGTTTGTTGGCTCACAAAGAGCACAACACAAAGGCAAACCATCCTGACAGCCTTCGTAGCATCGATCAGTCACATTCCCATTGCATTAGGAACAACTACCTTTTCATAGCGTGTCTCCTATAACTAAATATGACACAGGGGAAAGTCCTGCCAGTACCATCCCTAGGAATGGTTTCTGGAGGGTGGAAAGGACTCGTATTTTACTATACTTGCCTCATGTCATTATTTGGAGTAAAACTACAGAAATAGGAAAAGCTAGTAAGGATATATGGAGTAAGGTGCTGTACTCTCAGCACACTCACGTGGGTTGACGGCTAGGAAGAGGGGGCCAAGGGACAGCTGCTCCTAGCCACATAAAACATCACCAATTTCTTGTCACAAAAGCATTATTGGGATTATTCTGACATCAATATTGGGAAACATCAAATATTATCACACATAATTAATAGCAAACCTAGATACTAAGATTATAATTCAGCTTTCTGAAATGTTATAAACATTATCCAAGGGAATATTTCTAACAGAGTGAAACAAAATGGTAAAACCTATCAACAAAAATGATCACATCTTTTCAGAAAAACTCAATTACTCCTCTAGGATCAGGTTATAATGTGTACCTAAAACACAAAGATTTTTTTTCCTTAAGCATGCATCTCTTTTTTTTCTAATCTGCTGTTAGCACTTCTGCAGTGTATTTTTGTTTAATTCATATACAGCATTAATTTTTCAAAGTTTTTTTTCAAGTATATTATCAAAATGTTTTTTTTTACCTTTAAATTGCTTTTGTTATCCAACATCTTAGATTAAAACAGCCCAAATAATAATAATTTTTCACTTTTTCTGGAACTTTCCTATGCAATTTTCTAGTTCCTTAACAAATGAGGTTTTTTCTCCATGGTATATTTGTATCTCAGCCAAGTCTCACTGTTCCCATTTTTCTTCAAATGAAGGATACTTACAACAAAAAATAAAAATACCTTTGCCCACCCTTCCTACCAAGAAAAAACCAGATATTGTTGGGATACAGCTCAACTCCCCCAAACAAAAAAGACATTATGTGACTAGCGGACTGAAAAATTAGTAACACCACAACAGAGAGCAGTTGTGATTTTAAATCAAGAAAGTAATTTAACATTAGTCTTCATTACATACCACCATAGTATCCAGACAGCTGTGGTCAACCAGAAATGTGCTGTTAAGGATCCTCTAAATCCCAGGAGGTCACTGTTCACTCAACATGTCTTTTCCCTCACACACTCCTGCCAGACAGGAGCTGCTGTGCTTTAGGTGCACCCTAAAGGCTCCTTTGGGATCACAGTTAAATTAAACATGAGTTCATAGCAGCCCTAGTTTTTTGCAATTTCCACTGAGCAAATATAGAAGTTTAGGACCCAGGAACTGGGAGCTACCTTACTGTCATTTAGCTGCACCCAGCACAGGCCAGACATTTCAGGTAAATGTTGAAGTGTACAAGGTAATCTTCTGAGCAAAAATAAAAAAAAAACCACTTTAAATTCTATTTCTTAAGGTTTGCTCTACTTCCCAGTCTCACTGTGCCAGCTGTCCTAGGAGGGCAAAAGACTGACCAGAGGAAAGTAAATTCCTTAGAAGACAGAGATCAAGCCTCCAGATCTTCTCCTTCATGCTGCAAAATGCACTCATAAGCAACCACTTGGCATCTATACAACGTCTAAGAAAAAAATGCTTTCAAAGTGGAACTGATTTTGTTTGTAAACTGTAACAGGCCTGCATATTTTGCTGATCAAGATACTTCTGTTACTCTAAGCAGATGAAATAAGATACAGAATAATGCAAAAATAGAATTTAGGTGAAATTACTCAATTACCTTTAAACATAATGGGTTTAATTGAAGACCAAGCAGCTACACCATATATAGTCACCCTGAGGTTGCAGGAATTTTATCAAAATGCTTTCATTGGCAAGGAACATTAAAAATTAGTTTATCCAGCCTTACTGAATTGTTACAAGTATCCTATATCTGTAAATATATCACCAGAGTAGTGCATGCATATATATATATCTATATCTGTATCTATCTATATCTAAATAATCGGTATCTGTCACCTATATAATCTATATCATCTATATCTCTATCAGTATCTACATATATATATCCCATGTTTCTATAGTACAGAAAAGTGCTATATATTTCTGGTAGCACTTACTAAATATAAACTTTAATACATTGTGACATACTGCATACATACGATACATACAAGAAATGAGTATACAAACAATATGATCAGAAAAGGGATAATACCTTAAACGTGAAGTTTCTTTAGATTCATGTGCTTTATGTATTGCTGAAACATTTAACCCTGTGGATTCTCTTAGCTCCCATCTGTAGGATGATTGACCTAAGTGACTGGGAGCAAA
The DNA here is from genome assembly GCA_013396655.1 of Campylorhamphus procurvoides. Taxonomy (NCBI): domain Eukaryota; kingdom Metazoa; phylum Chordata; class Aves; order Passeriformes; family Dendrocolaptidae; genus Campylorhamphus; species Campylorhamphus procurvoides. The sequence continues at coordinate 302,828 of WBMV01004946.1, read as the reverse complement.
AAATATGGAAATGCACTGTCCAGCCACAGTAGCACAAAGTGGAGACTAAGATAAATGTTGAAAGCCTTCCCTTTTCAAACATCTTTCCTTTTTTTTTTTTAATTGCCATTACACTTTTGACAAAGCTAAAAGGGAACCACAGTTACTGGAAATACTAATTTAATTTAACTATGAATGAATGGAACAAACACTTTTTCTTTCCTCTTTTGTAGGCCATAAAATGAAGGTGAGACTGTGGCATTTAAGCTGAGTTTAAATAGTGGTGCTGATTTTAACCTAGATAGATGAAATAATGATCCCACTATAGGAAACCATAGGACATGGTTATAAAACCATACTGGGTGTAGGAGTGTGTACCTGTGGTCCCCCCAAACTGTATTACACTGAAGCCACACCATCTCTGTCTTATAAAGGCTAAATTCATTTTGTGCTTGTACCAATTGTACCTCTGGAGCTCAGTCCTATGCAGGAATGAGTGGAGAGTTCTGCTGCACTAGTGATCCCATGGCCTGGGTATCTCACCAAGCAGTCCAGAGGAAGAGTGGGTAAAGGGGTGTGTGGTGCCAGGACCATAAAAGTAAGCCAGGGAGCCTGAGCTACCACCATCCATGGCAATAAAAGCTATACAAGACTGCAATAGAACTGGGACCAGGCCACGTCAACCAGGAAACACACAATGCCCCTACTGAGGGTTCCTCAGGTCACAGTCACATAATAATGGAGTTGTGCTTGTTTTAATAGCAACCATGAAAAACAAAGTTATTTGTCTTGATAACTGTGTTTGTATAAAGGCTGCTTTTACACTGTCCCTTACACTTGCACAGTTTCCAGAAAAGAAAGGTAAGGTAGAAATAATCAAATGTTTTGAAGTCTCCCACAGGGTTTATTGTACTGCTGTAAGCATTAACAGTCATAGGAGCATGAAAGAGTAAGCATATCAAGCATTTCAAATAAGATATTCTTGCCACTGCTTGAAAAAACCCATACAAATTCATTTGGAGACTTTGTCATCTGAAAAAAAGCCAGCTGATTGTCAAGAGAGCAATGACTCAGATATCTCCCTAATATTGCTAGATGACCTGGCAAGGTTTACTGAAATTCCAATTACCAGAAGTCATTCAACCACCTTCTAGTAATAATGATATCCTCTGCTACCTAGTAGATGGTACTGAGCAGCAGGAAATTGGAGGGAAAATATAAATCTACATTACATTCTAATGACTTAAAATTTGGTAAACAGTCCAAGAAAAAAATTACTATTTCTGGATGATTGGTCCTGAACTTCATGAATAAAGATAAATATTAAGGATCTTCATTGATGCACAAGAAATGAAAGCACAGCTATGTCTTAATATTCATGTGGGTTCAGATAATTTTCATTACCATGGTTTGAGAAGGTATAGGATTTTTCTTCCTCCTCAGTCATTATGGCCTCATTTCAACATTTTAATGTTTAAATGAATCTTTATCTTTCTGTCCAAGAGATCCAGCTAGTTAATGGTTGAGCAGAAATTCTAATAAATGTGTTGAAAAAAGTAGATTATCATCATCATAATTTAAAATAATTCCATAAATGCTTTATCATCATTGTATAATACTGTAGCTTTAGAATGTGTTTTGGCAAAGCTTGCGCTTCTGATCCATTGTTACCCTGGCCTCAAAACAAGAGGGTCATTAAGAAAATTGCTTAAATGTTTATTCTGGCAGTTAACATGAATTTTAAGAGTGGTCATCATTGACTCATTACAGTAACGAATATCTTAGCATAAATATGAAGAAACAGTGAGATTTATAGGGTTAATACACCCGGATAAAAGAGCATGGCATGAGTCTTAATTAATTAGAGGTTGGGGGTCTGCGGGAAGAAGGAAGATCCTACATGGTAAGAGTTGCAACCAGGCAGCAGCCAGCACCAACATCCTTTTGCAGGGCTACAGAGCTTTCCAGAACGGTAAATCAGCGTTGTAGCAGTGATCTCATGGCTGTGCGTGGGGACAGTAATACAAGGTAGATAAACTCATCAGGTAATGTGGCCAGCCTAAGATTATGCATCCTGATACACCTTCTGCTATAGAAAACAGCCTCATTTGCAGTGGCTAATGGGAACAGTCTCTGACCTGCTCACCTCATCAAGACTATTAAGCAAAATGGATAACTGGAGGCCAGCACTTGAACCCCTGACCTGGCTCTGTTCAGTTTGCAGACTACCACGTCCTGCCTAATTATCTCAAAAGTGCATCTGTGCTGACACAAGTTGTTTCAGCACACTCATTGGAAATTTACAACCATAGCTCTGAATGGGGTTTACATTTCCACAGTGTCATTAAAAAGGGTATATGAAAGATATAACGTACATTTGATATACAAATATAGGAGTGTCTTTTAGAAGTTCTTAAAAAAACAGGGATTTCTGTTCTGTGCTGGTCATGAACTTAGTGTGAAATAGGTCTCACCAGAATTTCTCAAAACTTCTTTTTCCTTTATCAATTTCTCACAGTTTAGCAGAGCTAAAACAGAACTAGCAAGATACAGAATTTAATATTGAGTACCTATTGATAACTGCTTAAGTAAAAGAAGTGGCTGTACTTAGTAAGTGCCCATACTGTCCCACAGAGAGGCACTGCAAAGCAGTCAGCACATCAGTGGCCCAGGAGCACTTGGGCCACCAAGTCTGGTGATGGCACCCCCTGAGGCTCAACTATTTCAAGACACTGGAGTTTCTTCTGTCTTCTATCTTGGCAGTCAAAACAGACAACTCAGGCCTCATTCTGTTCTATTATTTCACTGAGAGTCGATGCTGCCTTTTTTTCCATTTGCCTCTATGTGGAAAGAAAGACTTTTGCTTTTATTATCACCAGGGAGAGTGAAATTCTCACCCATCACGATCTCTTTACAAACTTGTGTCAGCTACAGGTAATAAATGAGAAGATTTCTCAGTTTTCTTTAATATCAACAAGTACTCGGTGGAACTCCTATTAGGTAGAAATGGTGCTGGCAAGTCTTTTATCAATTTTTGTCAGAAAAGAGAAGAAAAGAAAGTTGGGAGACAGGGTCACATACTGATGCACTGCCTTATCTTATTCTCAATAGCAGTTTGGGCAAACACAATCAGCTTTCCCCTTAGTATTGGAAAAGCAGGTTTTGTTGGTTATTTTTTTTCTTTTTTAAGCTGATTGGCATGCTGTGATGGGACTCTGTGCAGACAGAGCTGTCTGCATAATTTTCTCTGAAGTAATGCACCTTAAGATTTTTGAATCAATAAATCTAGACATTTTTCACAACTCATTCTAGAAAAACTAAATCCTTAAACAGAAAAAAATCTCAGACTTAAATAGATGAAAATGACAGGATTTGTTGTAGAGAAAGCTCCCTTCCTTCAGAGCAACTCTTAGTTCAGAAAAATCAGTGCAGCTCCCTGTGGACCCCTTAAGATTTCTTCTTTCCATCTTGGCTAGTACTTGGCAATGCAACTGCTATATGCCTTTCTGGGAACTCTCCCAGCCTTTGACTGAACGTCTGAGCAGTGGCTCAGGGGACCTCTTGCTCTCTGCCTGCCCTACCCAGCAGCCAGAGAAAACACTGAGAGCAAAAGCGATTTTTTTTCCACTACACATGCAGTCCTTTGGCTTTGTCTTATTTTGTCTTTGTCAGAGGATCCAGGATATGTATTAAAATAAAACAAATCTTTCCCAGGTTTGTATCCAATCTGTAAATCATATAATTGCATCCAAAACCAAGCAAGAATTATATTCTTTGGCAGGTTTTCTTTATTGGTTAACCCTCTTTTAGCTATGAGGAGAAGTTTTTCTTATTTAGCTAATATTGACCTCCTCTATGCAAAGACATGAAATTTATTTATGCCAGTGCCCAAGGACCAAAGCCTAGTTCTCCATCTGAATAAGTGGTTTTAGCTAGTACCGTGGTAGATAAATCATTGTACACTGTAGTACTTCTGGGCATCATTTTATCTTGCATTTTATGCTACAGCATGAACAACTTCTTGCACTGATTTTGTTGATTCTGGGTCTGAACAGTACACAGCTTTCTCCCTCAGGTCTCTTTTCCTTCTCATTTTACATTCTCTCTCATGTCCAAACTGCAGAACCACTATCTGTCCCTATAAACATCAGATCGGATGAATCAAATTCCCTTGCTTGCCAGACTTAATTACTTTGTCAAAGACAATTCTGGATCTTTCTGAATGTTCTGCCTTAAATCCTGGAATAATGGGTTCCCTTGGTCAGAAACTCCCCACTAATTTTACATCCTTTCAATGTTCTCTCAATATCAATTAGAATATGTCTGAAATGTTTGCATTTGTTTGTTTGTTTTTCCCCAAGTTAAAAGGAAATGCTACACTTGACTTATACAGTTTTGTTAAAGTTCCCTATTCACATAACTGCTCAATGACCTATAAATGATGGCAATTTATAAGGGGTGTTTTAGACTGATGGCTGGAATCAAAGCTATCAGATTGCTAGACTATAGGAAAATTGGTTCATGAAAATTTTCTAACATCTCAGTCTGCTGTTATGTAATGGTCTCTCTGTTCCCTAAAGATGAATCAAGTTATAAAGAGCTTTTTTTTTTCTCTCTCTCTTTTTTTTTTTCCTAACAGAAGTTATGGTCAATTTTAACTCCCTTAATTTATGACTGCCTCTTGGTTAAAGATTTCTGGGTGCAAGGTCCAGAATTCATTACAGAAGTTATAAATGCTGACCTTGATCTACCCTTGCCTCTGGTGGTTCTCATATCTGCCTTCCTGCCCAGAGGCAAGTATAATAATGTTGAAAACGTATTAAAATATGCTTTCACAAAGATTCCGGCTAATTGGTCAGATTTTAGCAAGATCAATAGCAAGCACACTGGGCTGAACTCTGAGTGTTTGACCTATGAATGATAAAAAAATTTCAGCAACCAAAACTGACAGGTTATTAAGATGTGATCCCAGGATATTTTTAGCAATTACTAATTTTTCCTGCCCAAAACTTGAAACCATGAGCTTCATGTCTCTCTCTGTATCCTGTGGCATTATATTATGAGCTATGGGATTATCTCATATTTTGTTCAAAGATGGTTTTATTTGTGTCTGGCTTCTATTTATGGACACCTCATACATAAAATGAACCAAGGCAAGCTGGAGAGGAAATGCATCAATTTAGGATCTCTTTCTGCTCTTTATCTCCTTTTGTTTCACAGTGTAGACTTTAACACGGTTCATTCCTATCTGAAAAACATGATTCTACAAGGAAAAAAAAGAAGAAGAATTTTGCTTTGTGTTTATTTTTTTTGCCTTGTTTTTACACTACAAATGTCAGCTCTGCTGTGGTGTTTCAGTCCACCTTTTTGTGAAGAATAACAGCAACATTCTACCCGGAAAAGTCAAACCCTGAATTGCATCTTTCTTTGGTGGGAACATCCAGAATAGGGTTGTTCTCAACTATCATAAGATGCCTAAATCTATGCAATTGTTTTAAGCTCCTTTCCTCATCAACAGACAAAAACACTCACGTCCAAGCAGTGAGTCAGTGTCTCTATTTTAGACACACAGTGAGAATCTGCTGCCTAAATTTTTCTTAGTTAAGACGGATTTCTTAGTTCAGCTAGACAAAAATCTACCAAGGCCATCAGGAGTTACATTTTTAAAAGGCATGAAGTAGACTACATAAAGTAAGATAAAACTGTATTAAATTCTGTCAGATTATTAAAGGTATTTCCTTGGGTAACTGGAATGAATGACTATGTGTTCTGGTAAGAACTGGACACACAAAAGCTTCCAGGGTTGAGATTGTCTACTGATCTGTAATTCCATACTCGATATTTGATGTACTCCTTAGTATGAAAACGTTAACATTTCCTACATTTTATTGTAATCACATCACAGGAAATTATAATTCCTATGACAAACAAATGACCCCTTAAAAATACTTTTGTAAATTGAATCTGTGTTTCTCTTTAAAACAGAAGTGTGTTGAAAGTAGACACAGCAAATACTTACTGATTCATCTTTAAGGAAAACCTGGATTGTCCTTTAAGGAGAAGCATCTTTCTCATCCTCTGTTCTGCAATATGACAACATATATATAAATGGGAATATAGATGGAAATCCTGAGGTGGGGCTGGGGGGAAAGACAAAACCACAAATAACAAACTAGTGTACATACATTGGTTGTATTAAGGGGCCATAAGGCTGCCTTTTCAGCTGCTCCCAAGGGATGCATGTCAGGCAAAAGTGCAGAAGCCGTTGGCAAATGGTTTGGTGCTGGAAAGAGCTGGATTCAGCCTGAGATGCTGGAGCTCATGAACTGGCAAGCTTATGAGAGGAGCAGGAAAAAAAAAACCTGCAAAACAAAATGCAAGCACTCCAAATCCCACCTTTCTGTAGTGACCCAGAGAGAATTGTGCAGTTTCAGACAATCAGAGAAGCCACGGAAAGGTACTGGGCTAACATCAAGGGAAAAGAAACAGAGAGCAGGCAGAGATCTGTTTCAAAGCTTTTGTTATAAATCTTTTCAGGAAGAAGACACAGCCTCTTCCATTTAAAAAGAGTCATGTTTTTCTAGTATAAATACACTTGGAAATTCTGTCTTCAAGAGATTGAAAACAATTGCTGGTTTCAAAGTCCTCAGCTAAAGGGAAAATTGTAGTCAAATAAATTAGGGACTAATCAAAAAGTGGAAAATATTTTTTTTTATCCTCAGACACATTCACATTAACTTTGTTTGTAGCAACAAGAAGCCTGGTTCTTGATTAGCCAACTGTTTTATAAATGGTAGCTCAAGATATTAGTTGGACTGATCAGAGCATTTGTGTCTCATCTGGGAAGAAACTCACTGAATATTCCTGAATATTGTCATAGTATGAATGAAACAAGTGTTTGGGCTCTCTTAATTTAAAAGATCCTTCAAAATATCCCATTCAAATACTTAATGCATATTTTCCAGTCATGCAATCCTTACCAGGGGATAGTCCTCATCCTTGTTCTATATTACTTTATAAAGACCTAAGTTTGAGGCAAAGACAGCAAAGTCTCCTTAAATTACAAATTGCTTTGATCTCAGACAACCCTAAAGCTGGTCAGCACACAGCAACTCAAGTTTGCATACATAAAATTTAACTCTCTTTGGTGTATTGAAGGCAGCAGTAATTTTTACTTCAGGTTATTTGCTTTCTGCTTTGGTATGGAGCCTGTTCTGAGCTAGACTTCAGTTTGCCCTAATTGCTCTTCTTTGTCTAATTTTATTTTCATTTTCAATAGAGTGGGATAAGGTAGAAGAAAAGGTCTTCCTTTTTTTGCAATGTTTTGCAAAGAAATAACTGGCCCACGTTATGTGAGCACTGCAAGACACCTTGCAAAATGTTGCCTATGCCAAAAAAATCCCAGGTAAAGTTTTCAGTCGAAAACTGCTGAAAAAATATCCTGCCACCGCAAATTATGTATATAGGAAAACAAACAAATGAGCAGTGGCATTTTAGTTTAGTTTAGGAAGCAGAATTCGTATAGAAGAATAAAGTCACTGGCTTTCCAATTCTATTTTCAGTGGCCAATTATAAAATAAAAGGAAAAAAAAAAAGATGAAAAATGGACTAAGAAGGTCACCTATTTTACTTTCAGGTTACCTCAGCTATACCTAACCAGTCCTGACAGATGTTTCTCTAACTTGTCCTTAAAATCCTCCAGTGACAGAAAGGTTACAGGCTCTCAAAGCAGTCTCATACATACCAATTTATTATGATAGAAAACTAAACAGTTTAATCAGAGATTACCTTTAATGCTCTAAATGAAAACGTATATAGTTTTGATATTGCCTGGATATTATCCAGGCTGGCTTGAGAGAATCACAAGAAGAAAGATGTACAGCTGCAGTGCACTCAAGGTCAAGGCCAGGGCCCAGTGAAGTACAACCATTTGCTCAGAAGGATGATGAATTAATTGCTGAATGCAATAGAAGTACAGAATTATAAATTACTGGCAAAGGTACAGCACTAAATCCATGCAGCATCTGGTAAGTACACATGCACGTGTAGCCTCCCGAAGTACAAGCTACCCTTGTTCTCATCTATTGAGTGGGAGGAGGCAAAGGGAAGAGACTGAACATAGTTCAGTAATGTGGAATAGCTGATTAAAAGCTCTCACCACTGCCTACTTAGCAATAATATTTTCTTGCATCTATACATATAGAATGGATAAGATAATGCAACATATTATAGTCTTGATAGTACTAAAAATTTTGAGGAAAATATAGAAAACCTCATTTTTTGGTTTTGTGGGTTTGTTTTTTTGGGGGGTTTATGTCATCAGGGTTTCCCTGGGATCATCCCATTGACTGTCACAGGGGAGTCTAACTGACTAAAAGTAAGACGGACAAAACTTATACATTTTAAAAAGCAGACAAAGGATTAGATTATATCTAAATTTCTCTTAATTAGATAATAGGTTGGCTACTGTACAACTGGACCATAAAATTAATACATTACTGATATTTTTCAGTTACTCCAGCTCTCTTGCAGTATGAGCAGAAAACCGTCTCATCTGCATGTTGACTTGCATTGGAGATTAGAAGGTCTTTTGAGTCATGCATCATATATTTCTGCATCCATTGTGAATGATATCAAATTCACCACAGATTATACCCTCTGGAAAATATTGGCTAGGGGAAAATGTTGGCTCAAGGGCAAATAGAATAGCAATAGCTGGTCCTTCAGATATCTTAGGAGTAAACATTAATGTGGACACCAGATATTAACACAGAAATGTCTATTTACAGTGACTATACACAACACCAGGGACCATAGTTCTACAAAAGAAGATTGAAAAATTTTACATGACATTACCTGTAAGACAAGATAGAAGATGCTGGGGTAATCTGGGGGGAAAACAGGTGATAAAACAAGGGGGAAAATGAAACTAAGGGAGAGATGGGAATTTCCTAGGAATAGGACAATAGTTCTAAATCACATCAAGGAAATTTAGGTTGGGAATTACAAAAGAGCATGGAGATTTAGGTACTGTAGCATTGGAAAATGACTTCTTGGAAGACAGAGGCTGGGGAAACACAATTTCCAGATTTTTTTTTAAAAAACCTGTTAAAATCAACATCTGTGAGGATTGTTTTAGGAATACCTGATCTTGACTTGGAGCAGGAGCCTAAACCAAGACACCTGCATCTCTGTCTTGTGCTGTTTTCCCAGATCTATGACTCTTAGAAAATAGCAGAGATTGAGCTATGAGAAGGCAGTGATTTGCTGAATTAATCAAAAGGCCTTCCAGCTAGTATTCAAGGCCCTCTCCCTTCTCCCAGAGACATGCTTCTAATCCTTTGCTTTCCTTTGTCTTAACTGCTTTTTAGTAATTGTTCTGTGGAGATTTTTCACTTTTCCCACCAGGCAACAAGGCATACAGCTGTGAGCAAATCAAACCCTTACTCCTGGAATTTTATTTTTTATATATTTTATTTAATCAGAGCTCTTAGGCTCAGAAAAAAAGGCTGCCCATAGTCTAGTTTTTGATGTCTACATATTCATGGTTTCTTCAGTGGCTAGATACAGGGCAATTTATTTCCTTATTTAGCATGACTGTCACATCTTTCAAGAAGGTGAAGGGATTGCTGACCTAACTCATAACAATGCTCACTCACATTGGGGGTAACTGCTTCAAAAAATGAGATGAAGGCAGAAGAAGGAGAGAAAGGATGCTTAAAACTTCAAGAGATAAATGAAAACATATGAGACCATAAATACAAAGCCACATGATGGCAGTATTTTGTCCACACTTTTCTGACTACTACTGTTCACTAAAAAACTGGAAAGAATGCTAGAAACTAGACAGGTGTGATCTCTTTGAATTGACCCAATTAAAATGTTTTTATCATGTATGTTTGTCTTCTTTAGTTCCCATGGAAGGAATTAGCCCTCGGTGAAAACCAGAGGTCATTTTTGTTCATTTTTTGGAGCAAAAGGGAGAAGGACATGGTAAATTAAATAAATTAATTATTAAGCTGTGGTAAAATAAGCTGCATTAGAATCTCAGCTTCTCAGTTTAGCTCAAAGACACAGTGTGGTTAAATATCTCCAAATAACGTTAAATCATTAAACTGGCAAAAGCAATATTTAACACAGATCTTGAATCCCTGGTATTACAAATTCCAGTAGTATTGCTCAAAAAAAGGACTTTTTGCTACTCTAGTTTCTAGAGTTGAAATCAAAGAGACATTATCCTACTGTAAGTTCTTATGAAGATGCACAAGACTATAGAGTGGAAGTAAGAGCAGATCTCTTCAGAAACTGATAATATCACACAGTCAGTGCTTTTGAATTTCACTATCCAATAAATGAATGTTGGCTTGAAGAAGAAACAAGTTATTTCACACTGTCTTTGACAAGCAGTCACCCTCTTTGGCCAGTTAGAAAGCCGCAGTCTGTGATCTCTACACAGCCCTTGGGCTTGCAACTCACATGCTGAAGACACCTTTGCACAGATTGCATGATTCATGTTATACTACATAAATCCATGCTTAGTACAAATGGTGTGGATCGTCTACAACAATATTTCTGCTTTAGGTATTAAAAATAAAAATGAAAGTTTGACTTGGAAAATAATTTAAACGAACAATTGTGTTCACATTCAGCACATACTTATGATCCTGACAGATATGTAAAAACTAGAAGCAATACTGACTGAATTGCAATAAATTTCAACATGTGGTTCCAACTCCCTGAAATTCCATTTAGTATTCAAACAACTTAAAAGACTTCCAGAATCCATAACACCAGTGTTGCAATGACCTCTGCTCAAACAAAATGTAATAAACTTGGCCTTTCTGCCTACAGTAATGTATCTGGAAGGATGCAAAATCTTAAACCAAATATTGCCACACAGAGTAGATTTTTAAAGATCCAAAACTTTTACTTGCTCTGGTATAATTTACACAACTCAGAATTTGTCAGTAAAGGCAAATGAATTGTAAGAAGAGAGTTTTATTCATTGCTTTGAATCTAGAGTTAGTGGGCTCTTCCATTACTGCTCTGTAGCAGATCCATTTGCAGCTTTATAAACTTGCTTGTAGGTTTGCCTCCATGCAGAACCACAGTGGAATTGTAACAATGAAGTCTTAGCCAAGTAATAGGGAATGAAATCAAGAATGAGGCACTACAGGCATGGTGGAGACTTTTGTACAACTGAGAAAGCTCTCTGAATGTAGCCTATTACAAAGGCTGCATAGTTGTGTTAAACACACTCAACATAGACTCCTTCTGAAAAACATTATGCATGACATAACACACTTTAACTGACAGTATATTTCCTGGTCTAAACATAACCTGGGATGATGTGCTATATGTTCTGTCAAAGTCCAAGACAGTGGGACTAACATGGTTCATTCAATTCAACTTGTCCACTTGAGTCCTTATGCCTCTTCTCAAGGAAAAGGCCTTAGCTGAACTCCACTGCAAGGGATTTCTGGTTTTCTTTTCTAAAATTTCCAATGGGGAGGTTAACCCAGTGAATGTATTAATCCATCCACAGCTCATGTATATTCCATATGCAGGTAGGCTAGTAAGTCTCTGACCAGATGGAACAGGCCAGTGTTAAAATACCAACCACACACTAAACACCCCAAGCACATTGAAACACAACTCACCAACTCCTTGTGAGAATTTCCAGAATTGATCACAGCTTATGGATAGAGGAATTACTTACTTTTGTAAACTTCATAGTTATACCCTGTCTCATTTTAAGCCAGGATTTTTTTTTTATTTATAAGATTTGAGTATAGATGACTTTGTTTGTATAGGATATGTTATTAGTTGCTTACTGAAAATATTTCTGGTAATCGGGTGAGAGTCAGGAATACAGTGAAGCCGAGCAGAGGCTCTAAGGGTTAAAAGTTAGCTTAGAATATTGATGCTGAGAGGTCTCCATGAGAAAATGCTTAAGTTAAAGACAAATTCTGAGTCACAATGCCCTGAGAGATAAATACATGGCGATAAGGGAACTAAGGAAGATACACCAAAGAACAGAACAGGAACATTAACAAACAGAACAGGGAAAAGAGGCCCAAGCCCAAGATTCCTTGCAAAAATCAGCAAAAAAGCCAGAGAAGGTTGAAAAGTTCATGATGAAGAAGAGAAAGATGCAGCCCCCTAGAGATGAAGGCAACAGGATATACGCCTGCAAAATTCCCCAAAAGAGATGACCACGCCCAGGCTCCACCTACTCTCCACCTACTATGAATATTATAATCAGATGTTGCAATATTATAAATATGCATGAAAATATGTTGTAATCCTATGCAAAATTGTATAAATAGTCTTGCTTTTCACTGAAAACTTCAGAACTCTTTGTCCAGCGCGAGCTGGGGGTTCCCCAATGTTGCACTAATAAATACCTTGCTGTTTAAAGGCTAAAAACTCTGTCTCTAAACAGTTTTATCCGGCGTTTTTGGGCTTCAACAGGATACAGATTCTCTGCTTGGAGGGCAAAATAGTCCCACTGTAGCTACAAGAGAATAAGGGAGGCACAAATGGACAATTATAGTCCTTTGAAATGACCACAGGATCAACCAACTTGCCACTGTTACCCACTGCTATATCCCAACAGCTACATTGAGCACTCATCAAGAAAAAAGGATTGTACTGCAGGTCATCTCCTGTCTCTGTGGGGGATTTATCCCAAAGCAGAACGCCGCAACCACCAGGGGACTGGTACTCCCTGCACTGCACTGCAGGGAAGTTAAAGCACACCCAATTTGCATCCTGCTTAGTTTGGACAATCACAGAGTGGGAGGGCATGGTGCATCACGACCTTCTAATATTGAAGGTAATCAGTAATCTGTATGCTTTTCTCAGTCTATGAACATATCTGTGATACCATGTGTTTAAGTAGCATGAATCTTTTCTTACATCTGTGCATTTAATTTCAATTAATTAGAAACAGTGCTAATGCTAGCTGGATTATGCATGGATTAAACACATAGTACAACCTCTAGCAGAGAAGGCTGATGTTTTTCAATGCCATGTTTCACGACCTAATAACTGAGCACTCCCTCTGGATTGTGTGTGTGACCAGGAGAGACCCATATTTACAAGGTCAAAACACACAGTAATATTTAAGAGGAATGATTTAGTTTTAGATATTGGGAGAAAAAAGAAAAAAGGCACCATATTTTGACTCTTTTTTTCCCCTAATAAGAAAAATTACCAGTTCAGAGAAAAAAAATCCCAATCCATACCCAGTAACATTAGTGAAACCTTAATGAATGTACTTGGAAAAAACTATAACAAACTAGGGAGTAAGTGCCCAGTGAGCAAAAAAGTATTGTTTCCCTACCTATGTAAATATTTTAGGAGAATTTTGCTGTTTAATGATCTTAGCCTATTTCTATTTCTAGTTTTGCAAGTACTGCTTTTTGGGAGTCTCACAGCATTTGATACTTTACACTGGTGTGCGCTGTCCCAGATGTGTCGTTCTACATGCTAAAATATATTTGCAGTGTTGCAGGTTTTTTTCTGCTGACTCTTAGTACATTATCAAAGGCAGTTGAATGCAGAAGTTGGTTAAAAAATCATTAACTACCTTTTAGGTTTTTTATCATTAATTTTATTGGGGTTTTTTTGAAAATATACAAATATTTTCAATACTTCATAGGCTGCAGGGATAAAAAATGCAAGGGCTCAGCACTGGAGTTGTTTTAGTAAAATTCCATGGAGTCACTTATTCAAACACATTTTTCTATTTTGTTAATCTTATGGATGAACCAGATGCTCAGGGAAAGACTATTTTGGTGGCAGATTTAAGGGTTGGATTGTGTTGTGAAAGCTGCCACATGCTCTCTGGAGCTTTTTTACTAATGCCCATCACTGTAGGGATAGGATACATGACTTGTAAATTCTTATAGGAAGATAGAAGTAATTACCAAGCCAGACCCAGTCCTCAATACTGTTACTATTTTTGCTCTTCTTTCTTGAGCCAGATCATCTGATATGTAAAAAAATGTGGGTTTACCCCAAATCTCTCTAAGCACTCATGCTGAAATTGTTCCTGTTCTGAGCACTTTCTGGATGAGAATATCTAATTATTAAATTATTACTTCTGTGTTCAACTTTAAGCAGAAAAACCTAAGTGTGGTTAAATCAAATATTATAGAAACATTTTCAGAGAAGTTGAAGATCAGCTGAGCTGTTCATTTCCTCACCACAGACAGTTTTAAAAGACTTTTACAAAAGTATTTAGCAATACCAAACCATAAAGACAAATAATATATTTTTATATAGGTGTTTAGACATATTTTGCCTACAAATTCCATGGTCATGAAAAAATACCCACACAACAATGAGCAAAAATTGAAAAAATCTTTATTGTTTACATCAACCCTTGTAGTAACTTTCCCATCCCCTTGTCTGCTCTCCCCCCCTTACACATGCCTGGCTCAGGTTCATCCTAATTCTCTTATATGATAAATTCCTAAATCTTCTCAAAGCCATTGGCAGGAAGAAATGCAATAAAAACAACCGAGGGGAGAGGTCATTAGTATTTAGAATAACACTGTCACCAAATGACTTCCACCCCTGATGAAGAGCTGTAAACACATTCCCGAGGAGGGGTTTGTCAGGCTGTTTACCTCTGCCCACAGTATGTCTGGAGGTAAAGATTAGCTACACAATGAGACACAGATTGATAGAGCAAACGGGGGAAACAAATCTAGCAAACACAGCAGACAAACAGGTAAAAGTCACAATCCCATTAGCCTGCTCCTGTGCTGATTTTTCTAGCGAGCAAGGTTTGCATGCATACATCTGTCACACCTTCATGTAAAATCCCTCCGGATGAGCACAGTAGTTGCCAGGTTCTGCTGCATTTTCTTTGAGACTTGTGTATGCTTGGAGACAGCAGGTCCTGGGCACTGGCACACAGCATCCCCAGTTCGCAGACCCCAGTTTGAGGCTGCCTTGCCCAGCACTACAGACTGCCTGTGCTCTGCAGCAACAGTACACTGAAAACAACATAGGAAACAGATTCTACTGCAATGAGCAATTTGCCCTGTTCTGTGCTATTCAATGAAGGGATATGAGCAAATATTAATACTTACCTTGCTTGAATAAGTAGAGAGGTAAATTACACTCAAAGAAGTGAAAAGAAGTTGCAGCTCGATTAAAGAAAAATAAAAAAAAAATCAAGATCAAAAGATGAGTCTTTGGAAATAGAGAACTTGGAAAGACTTAAAATATTTAGATACATATATCAAATAAAATAGAAATAAAATACTGTATAATTAAAAGTATAAAACTGCATTTTTTTCAATGCCTATTGATTTTGGAATCTTTTAACTGGATTCAACGCTAGTTAAAGAGACATAGATAGAATATTATTTGTATCACTAAAACCATCATATCATTAAAACTAAGTTATATTTTTAGATTGTACTAGGACAAGGGCTTTTGGTTTATTATGTATATTCCTAAGCAGAAGTAGACATTGCAACAGGTTAGGCACTTCTGCAGAATAAATAGAACATTTCTATTCTGTTGACTGCTTTGTACCTGATTTTATTCTGGTTTATTGACAGACAAGGACTTTGATCATGAACAAGAGAGAAACTATTTTGCACATTGAAAAAAGTGTATCTTATGCATGTCATTTCTGTCAGAGCGATAGACTGCAATGTCCTACACACTTTACATGTAAAGAACATACACCAGAAAAAAAAAGTAAATCCAGAGACTGTGAAACTCATAGTTCATGTTCAGTAAAGGACACTCCTGAGAAAAAAAATGCTATTAATGGCAAAGACTCAAAAAAGCTTGAGTGGAAGCACAGTTTCCCTATCTCCTTGTTCATTCTCACTCATGTTAGAAAAAGAATAAGTTAACTACATATAACACTGCACAATATCTTCATTATAATTCTTCATTAATTCTGGTAAGGAAAGAAATTATAAGATCATTTTCAGGCTTTTTACTCTTATGCTGAAATTATATTTTAACTTCACTTGGGCCCTACCTAAGGTTCAATTTTATATTGAGCCTCTTGCTGGCTATGGCAGGGGTGTAATTTTTATTGACATAACATATTCACTTGATCATTAAAATTTTGGTGAATACACTGGAAATAAAATTTTTGAAAGTGGTGTTTTGTTGACTTGGAAGTTTTCTGAAAACTACTAGTCCTTTGGAGGGTTTTAGGACAGCATATGAACCATCACCTGTTCAGCAATGGAATTGAAAAGTTAGATGTCTTACTTTTCATTCCCACTTTTCACCTGACTCTAATGAACAGTAACTTGATTTTATAAATGTTGAAGGTACTGTCAAGAGTTTGATGTTATAAACCATTGTGAAAATGTATTCACAATGTGATGAGTGAACTGCAACCTGGTGTTATAAATGTAGATGATGATCCTGTTGAGAGTTTGCTAAGGAAATTGGTACTCTGGGAATACAGGTAGACAATAGCCATTGCTCTTCCCAAGTCACTCATTTCATCACAGCTTATCAGGTTAATCAAGCTTGGTATCCATTTGTGATTTCTTGTTAGTAAACTGATAATTTATTCTCCTTCATATGTCCAGTTAATGTTGTTGTCATTAATTGTGAACAGTTTCATGACATGACTAGAATGTTGCTGTAAATGAAAATAAGGATGATGACATTTTTTAATATTCCTAAGACAGGTCTCTCAATTAGACGTATTTGGAAGCTACCTTGCTTCAGGTAGACAACTCTCAATTCAAAATTATGTAAACAAAATAAGATAACACCTGAGGAAAGGAAATACATAAGTCCTTGACTTCTCATGAGGACATTACTTCCTCAGTAAACTTAAAAAATGTGTTAGGACCTACAGTGGTCCTTTCAATTTCATGTGGATTTAGAACAGACACCAAAGGTCAGAAAGTTAAAGCCATGTGAGATGGCCTTGATCACATCAGCTCTACTGGGAGTAAATCAGTAACAATTCTAGAAAGCAAAACTAGGAAAGGTCAAGGAAATTCAAAATTTATCATCAAAAAAAAAAAGAAAAAGAAAAAAGAGAAAAAAGGTCACTTTGCTATCTACTTTTTTTTTACTAGTAAATACTTGCCATCTAAATTTGTTATAGGGTTGGGGTTTTTTCCTGTGATATAGTGAAGGAAGATTATGTAAGTAATATGAGAAAAAGACATTTCAAGAAAATACTCTGAAGTTTTATACATAATCATAAAAAAGAGTACCTGTCAATTTTCTGTGGATGTGTAATGAACAGAAATTCTTACAGTACAGAAATTTTTGTAGAATAGATGTTTTTACAAAACATCAGGAAGAACTGGATAAAATGAGTCATAAATACTATCAGTAGGAACAGGTCGTTTTATTCAAATGACTTGTGTATATATATCACAATATGTTCTTTCCCTTACTGAACAAATTGCTTTATCAATATGGTGGAAAAATCTTGAAGAAAAACAGCTTCAGTTATGTGAGAGTAGAAAGTTGATATATGTTTATGCAGGAAGGATATGATAAAAATTGAGGCTACAGAAAACAGATGGGAATCAAAATATGTTTTTAAGAATCAACACCATAAAACAGTATAAGTGCAAGTTTTCCTCAAAACTTAGAAAGTACTCCTGAAAGATAAAGAGTTACTGCTCACACACGTAAGGGAACAAGAAACACAGAGCCTTTCAGATCACTATTGCAACTTCAATAGAAGTTGTCCTTAAAGAATTTAGTGTTTTGTTACCGACACACTGCCGAGGGTTACCGTCCCCAAAAACCTTGAGTAGTGGAGACGGATGAACTGAGCAATGCCAACTTGTGAAATGGCTAGTCCCACAGTGCAAATGACCACCACTGGCTAACACACGGGATGTCTGGCCTGAATTCTGTGCACACTGTCAATATACGTAACCCTTGCCCACAGCACTCTGGGTCCCAGCCAGCCCGGGGTGCCATGGCAGGGTGCATGTTGCTGCCTGCCTCTGAGCACTGCTATGCCCATGTGAAGGTCATTCCTTCAGAAGTTATAGGAGCTGGGCTGTTTTGTGGGGACTGCAGTCATGCCCTCACACTCAAAGCTGCCTCAGACAAGCAAGGCCCAAGCTAATATTCTCAACTGAACAGTCCTTTATGTTGGGGCACATTGTCAGTGAAGTGCATCTCACTGCCTGGGGACTGGTGCTTCAGACTGATGAACGCAATGCACAGCACAATCTTGATGCTCACCTGAAACAAATCTCCAAATCTGATTCAGCAAGAAATATTGCAGCATAAAATGTCTTACAGGAAGCACTGCTCTAGGTATGCTTTTATTGTAACAGCAACATTGCCTACTATAATCATTTCACTAAGATAGCTTATGACTTTCAATGGCTTATTTCCCAGAAGATTGAAACACATGCTCTAAATAGGTTGTACTATGGTGAAAAGAAACCACCAAACCAGGCAAGGACAGAAATTAAAGGTATCCTCTTTTTGCACCCCTGCAGTTTTCCTTACTTTGGCAATTAGCTAAATGAGGGCAATTTAAAGAAACACTTTCACCCAGCAGCACTCAGCAAAATAGCAACTAAAGAGAAACAAGCTATTTTTCTGTTACATGAATTTTAAATATACACATTTTAAAGAAGATATTGGCCTTTATAGTTTCAGGGGTCTCAAATATAAATAATGTGATAACATACAGCAGTCAAAGTTTAAAACTGGATATTTAGAGCTATTAAAACCCATGGAAAGCCTGTTCATGCAGAACACACACACACACACAAAAGTGGGGTGATGAAAAGAATCCAACAAATCAAAAATGATCAGGAAATTAACAAGGATAAGTAGTAAAAACCGGGGGGGGGAGAAAAGAAAAGAAAAAAGAAAAGAAAAGAAAAGAAAAGAAAAGAAAAGAAAAGAAAAGAAAAGAAAAGAAAAGAAAAGAAAAGAAAAGAAAAGAAAAGAAAAGAAAAGAAAAGAAAAGAAAAGAAAAGAAAAGAAAAGAAAAGAAAAGAAAAGAAAAGAAAAGAAAAGAGAAAGAAAAGAAAAACAATCCAACTAACAAACAGTGAGGATATAGCTTACTAATCCTTGAAATCCCTAAATTCTCCTGAATAAAAAGGGATCAATAATGGTTGGCTCAGCTACGTGATAACAAAACATAAGTTGCAGGTCTTGATAAAGCATATTATCTTACATACCCAAGGAAGGTAATGTCTGATGTCTTTGAATGTCTGATGAAATAACAATTTACTATTGATGCACTTAATTGGAGTTCCTGAGTCAGGAAAATGCATTTTTTCTCAAAACTGTCATTTTGAATCTACTATTTTCAGCATCGCAACACTAAAATGCATTTTTGCCACAAAAATAGGAAACACAAAATGGAAAACTGAAAAAAGTCAATATTGAGGAGCCTGCCATCCACTAAGAGATCCTGCAGCACACATAAATGGCAATAGTTGATCAGAGATGATAACAAAAAATAGTACAGGGATAAAATGTAACCTACTGGCAATGATTTATGCAGAAATAAAAATAATGTGTTAAAATTAATTTTTACTTCTGAGCTGTGACTGGAGAAGATGCAGTTCAGTGTCCCATGGGATTATACATGTGGAGGTCCTACATACAGAATTTGATGATATTCCCAGAAGCCCTTCTATTAAACCAGTAGCCCATCAGCTATTAAAGAGGTGCCTACTATCTGTAGACTCTTCTCCTTCACCTTATACTTCTACCATGAAGGAATGAATTCCTGGTGATGGGAAAGCCCATCCTGATATGAAGTGTTACCAAGCAGTTGGTGCCTGTATCTAATTCAACCTAAAGCCCTGGGATGTCTGCAATGGGGTTGCACACCTGGGATGTGGGAAGGTGATTGCTTTGTACTGAAACTTTAATCCAGGCTGTACTTAATTCCATCTTCTCGGAAAATGTCTAGTCCATTAGGCTGTGAGAAAAACACACTAGAGCACTTTCACCTGGAAGCATTAGAAAAATTCCCCTATGCAATACCCTGGCGACAGAGGAACTCAGGACATGCCTGTCACATTGCTTCCCAGTTAGAGTGGGTATTTGAGCTTCAGTCCTTAAAATCCCAAGTGATTATTTATTCATTTATCTGGCAAAAATCCCTAGGTCTTGCCAGAAATGAAGGCCTGGCTGTGTTTGGGCATCGGATGAGAGTTCTCAGCTCTGAATCCTGGATGGAGGAAAATGCTTCTCTTTGGCCTAGAAAGAAGTATGTGGCTCAGCATCACTTCCTCCAAGGACAGCTTTGGCTCTCGTGCTCTCTTTTCTCCTTGAAATTTTGTTTCTGGGTCAGGCTTCCCCCTGCTTAGTCACAAGCCTTTTTGTAATCACCTAACTCATCACATGTTGTACCAGGAAGCCCCATCAAGGTGAATACTGTGAAGGGCAGTCTAAAAATGTGATAGTCTGCAGTGTGTCTAGAGTGCTTGCTTCTTTCTCAGCTAATGAGCAGCATTTTTCAAGAGGCACTGCCAAAATACGTCATCTAAAGTGATTTACATTCCTCATGAAACCAATGCCGATGAATATCACACTTTCTCAGCCTATCCAAGGCATGGTTTCCAACTGCATATAAGGTTAACAGATATTAAAAAAAAATTGCATGAAATATTTCTAATGGAAACAGAGAGTCTGAATTTGACTGCTTCACCTCCTGTAAATAACCTTGCATTACCTAGACTTTTATTTATTTGGGGTTTTAAATTTAAATTCTAAACTTTAGTGGGAAGGTAATTCCAAACCAACCAGAAACTCTTAAGAAGCCAACTATTTGGAGCTCAAGAAAAGACTACAAAGCTGTAGCTTGCTTAATAATCACTTGTGACAGAAATCAAACATTTGTGTCAAAACTTGTAATTCTGACTGACACAGAGAATGTTAATGGCTGAGTAAGGAACAAAAGCAATAGAAGCTTCAACAATTCCTCACACAAAATTAATAGGCAACCTTCAATGAATATTTGAAATTAATATAGAAAATTTTTACTAGTACCTCTAGTTTCACATCTGTACATCACAAAGCTGTCCAATCTGTTTTCCTTGTTCAAGTAAGTGGGAGTGAAATGGGGAGGGAACAGTGGGAGCAAACAAAAAGCCTTGATGCTGGGAATCAGCTTTTTTATTTTCACTGTGACACTCAGAACTGAAAGTGTTATTACTGCCCCAAAATGAAACTCCAAAAAACAATTTCAGATTTCTCAAAAGCTATTTTTCCCCAACTTCTTCCTTGTCTGGCTGAAATAGTTTCAAAGGGGTGAGACTCACACAATCTGCATATGTGCCTACATAGAAATGACTATATATTACCACATATGCACAAAGACTTCACAATTTATTTACAGTTGGATAGCACTGAAATTAGATGCTAGTTGCCCAAGCATTCTTGTCATCAGAATGACAGCTGGGGTAAAGGAATTGCTGGTGCTGTTTAATTGTTTACAAGAGGCATTTAATAAAAAGAAATTAAGATCCTGTGCTCTTGGCAGTGTATAAAGGTATTACAAGATTCTCTGAGATTTACGTTTACCAATATTTTGTTAATTGTTGTTCTACTTCTGACTTAGCTGGTTGCATCTAATTTCGCGGTTGAATTCCTCATATCATTTCAGAGCTTTATTAGTAGTGATCTGGTTATTAAGAGACATATGGTGATTTAAAAAACCCAATAGCTTGTTAAAAGGGGACCGGATGCGCATTCTATTGAAGTCAGTGGAAATTTCCCTTTGACTATGGACCAACCCCAAGGGAAGCAGCATCTGAGCCACCAGGAATGCTTGTACCTTACTACCTTCCCACTGCCTCCCTCCAGCACTGTCCTGAAAGCAGTCCCATGTCTGCTATCTGCTACAGTTTTGCAATCACAGTATTAAAAAAGGCCATTTTATTTCATCGGCTTATTTATGATTTCACAATTTTAAAGCAACCACATTTTATTTTGCAATATTCATTAGCAATTAATTTTTGGACAGAAAACTTCTCACGGGATACCGTAAGTCTATCTACTACCAACACTTTGAATAATTGCTTGACCTTGAATCAACTTTTCTCCATTAAATCAATATGTATATTCTTTTTCTCATAAAACACGTCGATGTTGAAAACCAGTGATATCAAGCAGCCATTGTTTCCGCAGTGAAAAATGAACCTCTATTGCAAAAAATAGAGGCACATGTAATATACAGCTAGTATGTGTCAAAATCACAAAAGTCTCACTTAAGATCCCGGTGTAGACATATATCCTTCATTGTTCCAACTTAAATACATAAATTCACATAGTAGAATAAAATCAGACAGCCTTCTTTATAGCAAGAGTTAGATTTTCAGACTGCTTCTTGTTAGATTTTCAAAAAAAATACTTCAGCACCCAAGAAAGTTTTTCTTTGTTGTTTTATTTTTTTAAAAACTTTTTTGACTACATTTTTTTTCAGTAATTCAAAAGTCAACATGCTAGCCCTTTAGAAAATGCTAAGTATGCAACAGGTTTACAGTACCCAAACTACTTATTTATATGACAGTCATAATCAATTATTAAATTTGAATCAATATTAATTCCATTGTAGCAATGCTATAGATGCATTTAGATATGAATTACAGAAACAAAGACACTAAAATGCCTGACCTTAATTCCTTTTTTATGCTTTTCTGGGACTCCCTACATTCCTGAGGCATGCTGATGACAAAGATCTAGTTTAAGCTAGCAGAGAGTATTTTCACATGAATCTGCATGTAACTAAAATATTAGAAAGCGGTTCTTTGGTTAAAGTTTGCCCAAATGAACACACAGAAATGGACCAGATGACAGAAACAAGCAGGACACTTTGGGCTGCATGCCTTGCAGTGCAGGCAGCAATGTAGAAAACAAGAACACAAACACATTGTCATGAGCTAGATGTGAAATGACACTGCCTCAGTGATGCCTTTTAGGACACTCCTACTCTATGGTGAGACATAGTCCCTCATTTTTCACAGTGGACACTCTTTCAGCTTCACCAAGGATGCGATTGAATTAGCAGAGAGCTGCAAATTTGGGCCCTGAGCCCACTGCAGTGACTTGTAGCTGTGGCCATATCCGTGTCACAGCAGTCCCACAGCATGAGCTTGCACTGCTGTGTGTGTGACAGAGGCCAAGTGCAGACTTGGTCTGTAAACAGACTACTTTGCATTTATGAAGACAGCACACAGCTTTACTGATGCCTTTACTGCAAATTTCCATCAGCTGCACTTCTGGGAAAGGTGTTCTTTTCAAACCTGCCCTCAGGGACAGCTTCCACTTGAGAGCTGAATGTCACCAGCAAAATGAGGACTATGGCACTGCCTGAGGCAGGGAAGCAGACTTGAGAGAAACAGTCTGGTCTTGACACAGAGAATTTCCTAAAATGTAGGTATTTCTGAGGGGAAAAAATTATGCATTAACTATTTTTAACCTATAAGTTTCTGTAAATTAATTTTAAAATTCATCTAAATTGTAAAATTAACGTAAAATGTAAACCAATTTTAGAAGCTCTCTGCCAAGCCACAGTCGCTTTGTGTCTCCAAATGATAGCAGGGGAAGCATATAATGGCCTCCAGAAGCAACACTGGTGTAACACCAAGTGGGCTGAGAAGGAATTAGATAGTTGGCTTCAAGTGCAGTCTGCAGTGGGCCCACAGTCTACAGACAAACAGCCCAGAACTCTCTCACCAGCACACACAGAAGGGAGGGAGCAAGTAACACAGGAGAATGGAAGCTTGCAATGGCCAGGACCTGCAGGAGGAAGGATCTGCCCACAAAGCATGAGGTGCCCTTGCTGAACCACTTCACTTCTCTGCAGACTAAAGACCCACCTCATCAGGGGAGTTGCTGGAGCTGAGTAAGGCAGCCTAGTCTGCTCACTATGTAACAACCAGTAGGGCAGCCCGTGTAGCACCCAGCACAATTTAGAAAAGCTGAGAGGTAGTAGTAGTAGGTGACCCTCTGCTGGAGTTATGGAGGCACCCATGTGCTGACCTGATGTACACTTTGGAGAGTTGTGTTGTTTATTGGGGTTCATTTCAGGGATGTCACCCTGCAGTTTTTTCACATGGGTGCTATGATACAGCTAGGAGCAGTCTGAGAAGTATCAAGAATGATTACAGAGCATTGGGAGCAGCAGTAAGGGGCTCTGGAACACAGGTACTTTTTTGATCAGTTTTTCTGGTCAAAAGGAAGGCATTTGAAACAGTTTGGACCCCCTTAGCCCATCATCAGCATTAAAGACAGAGGAAAAGAAAGCATCAAACATCTCTGTTTTATCTACGTCCCTAAGATCATCTAGTTCCACCCACCTTGTCAGGGGCAGGGATGCCTCACACTAAACCAATCTAGTCTTGAACACTTCCAGGACTGGGCATTCACCACTTCTCTGGGCAATCTGTGCCAGTTCTTCACCACCCTCACTGTAAATAATTTGTTACCAATATATAATCTAAATCTACCTTCTTTTAGTTTAAAGCCATTCCCCCTTGTCTTACCTGTCCTTTAAAAAAACAAACAAACAAACAAACAAAAAACCCTCTTCAGCTTTTGGTGGGCCTCCTTTAGGTACTGGAAGTCTGCAATGAGGTGTCCCCAAAGCCTTCTCTTCTCCAGGCTGAACAACCCAAGCTCTCTCACCCTGTCTTCATAGTAGAGGTCCTCCAGCCCTTTGATCACATTTTGTGAGCTCCTTCTTATTTTGGGAGCCTCAGAATTGAATGCAGTATTTAGGATAGAAACCCAGACGCTGAAGCTGAGAGAAAGTGTTTGGAGAAAGGTAGGCTTTCATCTCCCTTGGCAGGGCAGGTGGAACTAGGTGATCTTAGGGACATAGCAGAGAAGTTTGACTTTTGTTTGCGTCTGTCATTAACACTGATGATGGACTAAGGAGGTCCAAGTGTCCTGAGCTGAAGGACCATGGCTATGAGGATGATAACTCCCAGTCAACCCTGAACTTTTACAGGATCTTTTACTCCAGCTGGATCCTTATAAATCTATGGGGCCTGATGGGATACATCTGGGAATATTCAGAGAGCTGACTGATGTCATCATGNACTTCTCTGGGCAATCTGTGCCAGTTCTTCACCACCCTCACTGTAAATAATTTGTTACCAATATATAATCTAAATCTACCTTCTTTTAGTTTAAAGCCATTCCCCCTTGTCTTACCTGTCCTTTAAAAAAACAAACAAACAAACAAACAAAAAACCCTCTTCAGCTTTTGGTGGGCCTCCTTTAGGTACTGGAAGTCTGCAATGAGGTGTCCCCAAAGCCTTCTCTTCTCCAGGCTGAACAACCCAAGCTCTCTCACCCTGTCTTCATAGTAGAGGTCCTCCAGCCCTTTGATCACATTTTGTGAGCTCCTTCTTATTTTGNTGGATGGCAAGTTGAATATGAGTCAGCAGTGCCCTGGCAGCCAGGAGAGCCAATCCTGTCCTTCAAGGCATCAGGCAAAGCATTGCCAGCTGGAAGAAGGAGGGGATTGTCCTGCTCTGCTCTGCACTGGGGTGGCCTCAGCTTGAATATTGTGTGCAGTTCTGGGCACCACAACATAAGAAGGAATTACCTTAATACTGTGTGCCAGTATTAAGGTAGTTACTCACAATATGACCAGCTGTTTTTCAAATGGCCACAGCCTATTCTGTATCTGAAGGAACAGCACCTCTCAGGTCTGCCTCCACCTTGTCATCTGCTGAAATAAGAAGCTATTAGAGAGCATCCAAATGAGGGCATCAAAGATGGAGAAGGGCCTAGAGAGAAAGCCACACAAGGAGCAGCTGAGGTCACTTGGCTTGTTCAACTTTCAGAAAAGGAGGCTGAGGGGAGACCTCATCACAGTCTATAACTTTCTCATGTGGGATAGTGGAGGAGCAGGCACTCTTCACTTCTCTGTGGTGACCAGTGACAAGGTCTAAGGGAATAATGTGAAGCTGAGTTACGGGAAATTTAGGTTAGGTATTAGGAAAAGGCTCTTCCTCCCCAGAGGGTTGTTGGGCACTGGAACAGGCTACCCAGGAAAGTGGTCACAGCACCAAGCCTGAGTTCAAGAAGTGTTTGGACAACGCTCTCAGGCTCTTTTGGTGTTTTTCTTGGGACTGTCCTGTGCATGACTTCCATGATGCTTGTGCATCCCTTCCAACTCAGGATATTCTCTAATTTTATGATCTTTGAGGTGTCCCTTCCAACCCAAACCATTATATGGTTCTGTGATTCCGTGATATGGGTTTGGCTCCCTGAAGTGGTGGTCTGTCTTTCAAGGAATGGTGGCACATTCTGCAGGCTCTCAACTTGACATTACAGTCCTATAACTTATTTACTATATGGCCCTGTTAAAATACATCAAGACAAACTTATTACACTTTATAGAATAGCCTCCTAAAGGTTTGAACAGTGCAGCAGCCTGTGTGCCAGTATTAAGCTAGTTACTCACAATGTGACCAGCTGTTTTTCAAATGGCCACAGCCTATTCTGTATCTGAAGGAACAGCACCTCTCAGGTCTGCCTCCACCTTGTCATCTGCTGAAATTGAAGGCTGCTCGCACAGCACTCCCATTCAGCTCCTCAGAAATGGATGAGCAAAAAACCATTTTTAAGTCTCAGGAGATCACAGGGAGAATGTAAGCACACAGAGATGTAATCCAGAGTTAAAAATGCTTCACAGCTTGTAAATAAAAAGTGATGCTCTGAGTCAGAAAATGTCTGCTACCTGCATATTTTTAAATTAAAAGTTGATGGAAAATTTCAATTTACTGTAAATGAGGTATGGGCACAGATAGATTTTCTTCCATGGTTCCCAGAGCAGCATCTGAAAAGAAGATAGATTTAGTATGTCTGCTCATGATGAAGTAGTCATTAAAGTATTAGCCCAAGTGAGCATAAAGGGATGTCATCTCAATCCCACAGGCAGGAGAGAAAGCCTGAAGTACCTTTTTGACTCCAAGAGCACAGACTCACAGAACAGCTGAAGGAAGACAGTACCTCTGGAGACCATCTATTTCATCCCCCTTTGTCCAGAGCAGGGTCACCTGTGGCAGATTGCTCAGAGCCATATTCAGTAACATTTTGAATATCCCCTTTGAATATGCCCAAGAATGCAAAGACCATACCGTCTTTGGGCAGTCTGATCCAGTGCTTGATCACTGTCACAGGAAAAAAAAAAAGTCCTTCATAAGTTAAAGTGGAAATGTGATTTACACGTATTTCTTCTTGTCCTATTGCTGAGTACCACTGAGAAGGGTATGGCTTCATCTTTATTTCCTCCCATTATCAGGCATTTACCTTTTCCCTGAGCTCTTCCTTCTCCACAACTAACCATCTCAGCTCTCTCAGTCTCACCTTAGTGGCTCTATGGTTAAACTATGTGTAGTATGTCCACATTTTTATTGTACTGGGAAAGTAGCACTGGGCCCAGCACTCCAGTTGGGTCTTAACAATTCTGAATAGAGGGATAGGATCACCTTGCTCAATCAGCTGCCAACAGTCCTAATACAGCCCAGGATATTACGGTTTTCTTTGCCACAAAGGCCTAATTCTGGCTAATGACCATCTCAACCAGGACCCCTGGATCCTTCTCTGCAAATCTGCTTTCTAACCCAGCCTTTCCTAAAGCCAGAGGTTATTCCTCCCAATGTGTAGGATTTTGCATTTGTTCTTGTTTAACTCCAGGGATTTCCTGTTGACCCATGATCTCCAGTCTGCTAAGATCCCCCTTGAATAGTGGCAGGAACAACTGGTGTATCAGCTCTTCCTTCCAACTTTGTATCATCTGATAACTTGCTGAGGGTGCACTCTGCCTCATCACCCAGGTCATTAATGAAAATGTTAAACAGGATTGGTCCCAATATTGGAGGGAGGTGGTATCTTATGTTTCAGGAGGGACAAAGTACTAAACGAATAAAGCAAAGTGGCAGAAATCTAGTCTTTGATCAGGTCTTCTACTATATAAATTTTCTTTATACACATTCATTAATGGTTCGTGCAGCCAAAGTTTTTCAACAGAAGTTTTTATTTCTATGGTCTGATGTTCTGTGCCTTTGACTTACTCTTACAACTTTTGTACTTTTAGATTGTATTCTAAACATGTATTGGTAGTCTAGAATTACTCAGCTTCTAACACCAAATAACAGGAGAACTCAGCCTAGTATGACCATATGTAACATGCTCAAGGATTAAAGACTGAAAAGCAAAAACAGACCACCTAACCTTTTCCCCACCCAGCACCTTGGTCCTCCAAAGGTAACCAACAAGTAATTTGCTATGACATTAACAGATCTGTAGGTTGAAAGAGCTGTTGCTGAGGCTCAGAACACAGTTTGCAAAGATTGCAAAGGCAACTGAGCCCTTCTGCAACAAGAACCAGCCTGAGGGATGATCAGGAAAAATGCTTGAAAACCACAATTGCTCTGAACCAAAAAAATATTAATACAGACACAGTCTAAACCAATGACAGCAGACACAGAATTTGTCAGATCCCAAGAAGATGCTATAACTAAACTAGTCTGAAACTTCTGAGGGAAAGAACCTCTTTGTTCTTAACATCTTACCTCATTGTCTTCAGAAAAAGAGTAGTTTCTGGGGAAACCAAGAGGATAAGGGTCTAGACAAATAGGTGATTAGTGGCTATGTATGTGTGTATAAGTCCAAATACATAATTTTGGTCTTTTCCCAAAGCTTATAATATGAAGGTCATGTAAGTCCTTGTTATTTTTGTATTGTAAAGAAACACATCTCAGTTTTTTTAGACTCAGTTTAGAATCCTCTGCGTTAGTGGGGAATTAACACTGTCAGCTCAGTAAACACTTGATGAAACCCATATAATACAACAGAGCACAGCATTTGGAGGCCTGGCCTCCCTTGCATGAATAACTTAGAAAACAGCTATCAATAACTATTTAATACTGCCTTGCAAGTTATTGATTTTTTCTTTAAAAATTCATGGAAGGAATTTGAAAATAATAAGTAATGGTCTACAAAAGTTCATTGTTTCATAACGTGTACAAATATGTGTACAACAACTCTGAAAACTAGGTTCTATTAAAATCCCCAGTGGCAATAATTTACCTCATTGAAAAGTAAATACAAACCAAATTAATGTATTGAGTATCTTTAAAAACCATTTTTACTTTTCACAGCTGTTGCTTCCTTACACTGTTAAAGTGATTTCAAATTTAAATGTGATACTTACATCCTTATCAGCTGCAAATTTGTTAGAGTAAGCAATTAAGGAGTATGTGACATTCATCAATAATGTTGACTTTTCTGTAGCAATTAACATTTAATTAAATTAGTGCAAAAGTAGCAATTGGTGGAATATTGAGCCCAAGACAGTATAAAAATACAATCAGCCTTTTGTAACCCATGAATAGTGTGTAATGAATCAAATTGTACTAGCACTCTTGAGTACTGTAAAATAGGTCACTGGCAGTAATTCTCGGGATGTGCCATGTTGGGGACAGGATGCTGCCCCCAGCAAAGAAGTCAGGTAGCAAAGTGAGACAAAATGTCTTTTGGCCCTCCATCCATGCTTACATGGGTTGCAGTGCCACCAGGGAATGAGAGGGCATTGGAATGTCTGTCAGGCTTTCTCTTTGTTTCATTAAAAGAAGAGTGACAGTGCCAAACTCAGGTTTTAAAAAATCATGCATCACAGCTAAATAATAGTGAAACTCTGCTCCTTTTTTATTTACTTAAAATCCTGAACATATTTTCAGCATATTTTGGCTAGATTTAGTTGGTTTTAGTGAAGCTGACACACTGGCATGTTCATTATTCTAGTTTTGGGGCTGTTATAAAAAGTATGACATAGCAGAAGAGTCATAGTAAACTGGTAACATTGGACTGATAATACTGTACCATAGTAAGGCAACTATAACAAACACCACAGGGCATTGCTGTTTGTATAAAAATTTTATAAGAACTTCCATTAACTATGTGCTTCATATTCTCTTAGATTGTTTGAATCAAAAAGGCATCCATTTAGATATAAAATCAAGGCATATTCAGTTGACACTAATTCTCTTGGAAGATTCAAGATAAAAAAAGGTTTTGAGTGAATATAAAAGTTTGTCTATAGGAGGGTTTTTTTAAGTAATTACCTAACAATTTTCTGAGCAACTACTCACTCTCTTGTTGAACTAACACTTTTTGCATTACTCTTTGTCAAAATGTCTTGCACAGTATGACCTAAAATGGAAACTATAAAACAAAGATGTGGAAGCATGGTGGTAGTTTTGACATACCAGTTTAAACTTATGAGGAATTTGTTTGTCTGTGCCCTCAGTATATAGCCATGGCAGAGGCACGCAACCAACAAGTGACACAACCGAACACTGGTGTGAAGTGACACAAGCAAGTGAAAGGCAATGAGAGTTTTCCCTGTGCTTTTCTCATGTGCTTTCCTTTCATGTAGATAGATCTTTAACATGGTTGATAAATTTGCTGGTTAACAAGGAAACTCTGAAAAGGGATCTTGCTCTTCAAGCAGCCGAGTTAATGTCAAAGAAAATACTATCTACTAGTTCTCTCAAATTCCACATCTTTTGCCTTTTGAGCAGATTTTGACTGGAGTCCAGTGCCTAAATTTTGAAGGGAACGTGTGCCTGAGGAGTTTTGTTTTACTATTTCTGTCAGGCCCATGTGTTCTGGAAGAACATTAAAAGGTGTTCCTTCCACTTAGCATTACATAACAAAATACAGGGTATGAGTTGTAGCCAACTGACATCTGATTCTGAATTTTTCAAACCACCTGTCCAGTTATTTGAATTTCAGTTTGATTAACTGTGCACAGACATATCCATGTAGACAATTCTGCATGTTATAAGAGGCCCTGGAAATTATCTGCGCATGCAGTGAGTTATTCTTCCTTATATTATGTTACATTGAAGCCTGGTGACTTCAAATTCAAGTGGCTTGCAAAGCCACTACTTTGCTCCTCAAAAGAATTCATTCTTTGTAGAAGACTCCAACTTTATTCTTATTTTGCATCTCTTTATATATCACCACTGCAACAGACAGAACAATATTCAGGACCTACATCCCTTTGACTTACTGTGTTTTGAGCAGCTGCCTGAGTTCAGAGTAGGTGTGTGACGTGGGTTAGGGAGACTAATACTACAAGCTCCACGCACTGTCTGAGACAGAATGAACTTGGGGGTCTCTTAAAAGCAAAGATGGTTTGACTCCTGACTCTACTTGTATTACTCTGCTCCCCATCTATAAATTGTGGCTAATGAAATTTTCTTGACTCATAAATTATTCTGAGAACTGGTGAGAAATTGTTAACATATTTGTTATGTAGGCTACTTAGGAAAATATTGTTACCCGTAAGACAAAGAGGATGTTAGTATAACACAAATTCTATAGAAAGAACTGTGGGATGAATGCTATACGGAGTCTTTTTTTTAATCATCAGATCTCTGATGCTGTTCAATGTACTTCCAATAAGATGAGTTAAGGATAAAAATCGATAAGGAGTAAAAAGAGCCAGGAGAAAAATAAATCTAGTGGGTAAAAAGATCACTTTTAACTCCTTCTTACTGTTAAAAAAAATGCAAGTATCTCAGCAGAGCGCTTCTTTAATTTCTAGGGCTGTGTAATGCGTAACCCGTACTTTGCTGCACATCTTAAGAAAACTATATTTCAAGACAGCTGACTCTATATCCTTGAATTAATTTTAAGATAACTAACTAATAAAATATTTTCTCAACATAAGGAAATGTTTTACAGAAGTAACAGCACACAGTGTATGCTTTTGGCACTGTTCTAAACTCCCTAAAGCAGCAGCTACATGGGTTGTAAAAAAGGAGTGACTTTGATATGAAGAAAAGAAAGTTCATGCCATTTCCTGGAGTTTTGTTGGGTAAGGTAAACTGGTAATTATATTAGAAGATCTATTTTACTCATACAGAGGTCTTAATCAATGTTGTTATTCTGTTACTATTTTAAAGAGAAAAAAATTCTAAGAACTGAAAATAAATTTAAGTACCTCATTTCAGCTCAGGTCTTTTCAGTTTCAGAAATCCCAAAGCTAAATGCTGTCTGTCACATCATTAAAGCCCATGCCCATACTTGCTCCTCTAACAAAACTTCGATGATGCCACAAAAAAATTTGAAGATATAATCCATCTGTAATTCACAGAGAGGACAATTAAGAGAAAGGACAGCAATCTTTTCTGAGGTAATCACACCCAACTTCTCAGTTTCCATTGCACTAACAGGTCTTTGCTGACGCTCCCTTTTCAACAGTGAACTATTCTGTCACCAATATGAACTGTGCCTGATATGTAATTAATTCATGTCTTGACTTCTATTTCACCTAGAATGAACACAGCCACTGTCACAAACACTGTGAGATGGGTTTATATAATTATTTAAATTTCTTTACAAATTTGTATATGACTTTTAAAACAAAGATTTCTGGGACAGAGAAAAATAAAGCTTGATTCTTTTATTGGAAACAGACTATGCGCATCTTCAGATCACAGATCAGGTCAGGAAATATTTTCTGCTGGAAAATTTTTTCAAATGGTTGACACTGAACTCAAATGCAGTCACTGAAGTTGCTTATAACACTTGTTTCTTGAGCTTGCACTACAGTGTTCTGCTGACACAGCAGCAACAAAGATGTATGGAGTCCCTCAGCTGCAGGATCCCTCCTGGATAAAAACGGTGACCAAAAAAACTCTGTTGTAAGCAGAGTTGCTCATTTCACTCATAGGATGAGCACTTTGTAGACTGTATAGATTGAACCTATATCTTTCCCACTTAGAGCTCTTATCTGGGAAAACACATTTACATTTTAGTCAACAGTCTCAGTCCCTACCACAGTATATTCCACAAGACTTTTTTTCATCCCATAGCATATGATAGAAAATTGAGAAGCAAAAGTTGCAAGACAGCTCTCACATCATAGTAAAAATTGTTACCTGTACATCATCAGTTAATGCAATTGAATTTTCTTCTTGAATTGGGGAATAGGCACTGATCTTCTGCACACGGGCCAGCAGAACTATTAAGATGTCTCTGTTTCAGCATCTGTCCTCTGGCAATATATTTAAGGCTAAGTAGCATCAGTAAACCTGACGGCAATGAACAAAATTGTCATATTGACTTCACACTTTAATTAATTACAAGGACTTGCAAATTATCTTTAAGGCTAGCCTTAAGTAAAGGAAATCACTATTAATTGTTTGGAAAAAAAGAACTTAATAACCAAAAGCATGGTTTAACAAAAAATAATAAAGCAATTAAAAGCAATAAAAGAGGACATTATTACAGTGCAACAGAAATGCAAGGCTGACAAGCCAGGGAAGCATGGAAAGAGAAATCTTAAAAAAGAGAGTGGCAGTGGCAGATGCCACTGGTATTTTAATTTTCAGACTTTCTTACATTTTTCCTTGCAAAGAATAAAATAAGCTGACCACTGTGTATTCTATGAAAGAAGGAATTCTTACATGGTACAGAGCATAATATAACACTTTTCAATTTTTTTATGTTCTATGACAAATACAGGTTCCACACAATCCAAGATGTAACTAACTGGGAAAAAGCATCATTCTTGGAAAAGTAGTTTCACTCTAAAAAAAGTGACTGGAAAAATTCAGCTGTTCAAGACTGCGTCTTATGTGTCTCAATGGCTGTAAATCACATTTTTTCAAAGCACAAGTTGGGTTTTTTTTCCACTTTCAAAAACACGGCCAGAAAGCTTCCCTTGGGGTAAGAATATTCCACTGTGTTCCTTCTGGCTTATGCATCATAGTCAGAAAGATGATTCACTTGAATCCATATTTCTGAATATGGTATGGAAGCCAAAAGAAAAGTAGAAGTTTCTTGTAATACTGACTACTTGCAGAAATCATTTCTTACAGCTTAATAATTCCTAACTGACTCTGAATGGCAGTGGAACATGTCACCTGGGTACTTAGATTCACTGACAAGCAGAGTTAAAATGGTCATATTGTTACCATGGTTATCTGATCAGTAACTAACTGAGCAAAAAGGCTTGAATTTTGCAGCAAGTACCTAAAAATGACTAAAATGTCATTCAACACAGGAAGTGTAGCACCAAACTTGAGATGAAGAATAATAATAATAATTAACTTGTAGCAGTATGCAGTACCACTGCTTCATGTTAATATTTAAAATCCAAATTAAATAAGATACTATTAAGAACAGTGTGCAACTGCATTGTGTATCAGCTCCTTTATGGGACTGGTCTTAGCCAGCCCAGAGGTTAACTGCTATGTGCTTCTGGATGCAAGGTCTAAGAACTGGAAAGAAATGTTTCAAAATGCTTTAAGTCTGTCCTCTGAAATAATAAAACAATCTCATTAATTTAAGGTGACTTTGGCTTGTAGAAACCTCTAGGATGTCACTCAGCCAACAAAGCTTGAGACATCTCTACTGCTCAGATTTCAACCAGAAAGCACCTTTTTATCCTCAAAAATGAAACAAAGTTGATAACCATCTTTTTGAAGCCTAATTGAAACCATTTCCTGAATGAAGAGCAATTCCTGTCACACAATCCAGCCATGTCTGGAAGTAGTATAGAACCAGCTGTGTCTTCTCACATAACAAAATTTACAGGTATTAGTTCTCCTTAGTTTCAATTTTTCAGCATTATTGGCCCATAAAAATCATTGCGCGTACACACAAAATGAGCTTCATTTTGTGTGTGTACAATGAACAAAGTTGATACCTGAAAAACATACCTAATTCCATTCAATACAGAGTGAATATGCAAGGCCATGTTCAGCCTGTGTATAGTGACAGTGCATACAAAACAAATATATCCTGGTTGATATATTACAGATGAGGATGCTGAGCTATAATCCTTACTGATACTTAAGAAAGATCCTTCTATCAGCTTTAGTTTTGCCTGTTGAACTGCTACTGCAAATGAAGACTGAATTTTGGCTGTATAACTACAAGTTTGCTGGCAGTTTTTGTTCTGGTTTATAGCAGGAGAAAGAAGGGAATGCAGTCCAGCCTGCTGGCACCACAGAGTTAAGTGTGTGAAATAGTAAAGATACTTGTCAGTTGAGTGAACAGAAGTGGCTTGAGTGCATGCAGAAATAACACTGCCTGAGGAAAGAATTGGCAGTTTTACTTAAGGATTTTTCAGCAAGAAGGACACTCTATTACCTGAGATTTTATTGCCTTTTCTCCACTCCGCTGTGTCCTTCTCTTTATTCCTTTCTTTTAACTAGAGAACTGATTTCATGGAACTCCACTTCTCCTGATGCTCCTTGTAAAAGGGCTGCTCTACAACCTTCATGCCAGAAAAGGTCTTCATATTAATAACAAAGCAGCAGTGGCTTTGGATTTTGTCAAATACCTTTGGAGACAAGCTTGTTCAGAAAAACTGGCTAATGCTGAGGGGGCAGGAGTGGTGGGCACAGATAGTGACATTGCAATCATAAAATCAGAGTAAAATTCAGAATGAAAGCGATCTCTGGGGTCTATCTAGTACACCACCTTGTTCAAAACAGATCTAGTTAGATCAGGCTCCTCAGGGCAGTGTCCAGCTTAGTCTTGAACACTTCCAAGGACACAGATGCTACAGCGTCAGTCGGCATGTGTTGCAGTGTTTGTGTGCCCTATTAATAAAATCATTTTTCCTTGATATCTATTTGAAACTTCGTATGTTCCAACTTATATTCATTACCTCTCAGCCTATTGCTGGGCATCAGTAAGAAGAATCTGGCTCCGCCGTAACCTCTGATCAGGTCATAAGGCCTCCCTAAGAACTCCCACTTCATCTTCGGGTTAAACAAACTCAGCTTGTTCAGCCCCTCCTTGTTCATACACCCAGATATCTTGCTTATCCTTTGCTGGACTTGTTTAGGTTTTTCAGTGGTTTTCCTTCATTGGGGAACCCAAAATTGGGCATAATACTCCTGATTCAGTTCCACAAGTGCTACATTGCGGGAAAAGATAGTTCCCTCAGCCTGCTGGCTGTTGTCTTGCTAATTGAGCCCAACACACCAAGTGCTGCCTTTGCTGCCAGAGCAAAACCTCAACTCAAGTTCACCTTGCTGTCCACAGGACCTCCATGCCTCAAGCTTTTCTGCAAAATTGTTTTCTACAAAGCTGTCCCTCAGAATAGGGAAGAATAGGAAGTTGCAAGATTTTGCACTTGGTTTTGTTGATCTTCATAAAATCAGTATTACACATTTTTCCAGCCTGTTGAGGGCCCATTGCACACGCTTGTCCTCTAGTATATTATTTTTTTATCCCACTCTGCCTGCCTCCTGTCAACTGGGGGTGTTGGCACACTTGCCGAAAGTGCACTTTGTCCCACCATCAGTGTTGTAAAGATATTAATGAGTATTGGCCTGGAGGGTGATCCCAGATAGATGCTGCAGGTTCCAAATGCCAGCTGGATTCTGCACCTAAGCAACCACCCATGCAAATACTTGTACACATCATTTAAACTTCCTTAAAAGGCAGGTAATTACTGTAAACGGCCTGTGTTTCCCCCTTCCCCTCCCAAAAAAAAAAAATGCTGGACTTGCGAAGACTAGAAATCCCTTTGTCCAGTTCTATTAGGTTAGAGGCTTTTTGTTGTACTCTCACACTGTTCTCCAGTGTCAACATGAAATATCATAATTTAAGGTATAAACTTAATATATTATCCAACTGAGTATTCTGCTTGCTGAAAAATCCAAAATAAAATGTCTGAATTATATTTAGTATTTTCCTAAGTTGTTTACACTTTAAGGTTAGGAAATATTTTTGACTAAAGCACTTCCCTGCACCTAAAGTTTAAAAGCAATATTTTTGATTTCCAAATTCTGCTGGCTGAAAAACTGTGCCATCAGTCACTGATGTTACTATATGCACTTAGCAATGGCTGGAGATTACAGATGGCTGTAAACAACTTAATAGCCAATGTGTATTCTTTGGATTCAAGGTATAAAAGTCTGGGCTGCACTGCGGTCTGCATAAAAGCCCCTGTACAAGATTTAGATACATGTAGGTAACAGTTTAGTTACAGTCTTAATAATTTTATTTATTTATTTATTCATTACTGAATAGCTTTCCATCCTTTTGCTGTAAGGGTATTATCTTCAAGGTGCTAGTACCAATAAACTTACAACAAATTTACATGATGTCTACTGAGATAAGATGCTCCATCACAAAATTTGTATGAGTGTTTTTAGATATTAATGGTTAAATGAGTTGCACCTCTTTTCCTCATAAAGCTCACTTGTTGTAGGGTGGTAAGCATAGTCATTGGGCAGTTTACTATTTATTCTAGACTTGTTATTATCTATAATGAACTTGCTTTTCCACAACTGTAACATTAAAACTTAATGTGTAAATAGATATAATCAATCATGTTCTGGATTTTCTTTTAGATGGATTTCAAAATAATGCAGGCCTCTCTTTAACCTTAATATTTGCAGGACACATCATGAAGCAAGCAAGTAACCTTTCCTGATTACAGCCTCTGGCTGCCAAAGACAGATTTATCATAGTTTTCTGGGGTACTGTCATGATTAGTTGACTTTCACCACCAGTACAGTTCTGGCTTCACTCTCAGAAGCCAACAAATGACTTACAGGGTGTACAAAAAAAGAAATGTGGAGATAAGCCACAGCAAATAAGGAAGATAGGAGGATGTGCAGGATCTAAGTTAGAATAAGTCTTTGGAAGAAATATCAATGGAACTCCTGTATACTAATGATGCTCTGTCCCAGCCTCCACCAAGCCCTGATCAGTAACATTTCTTGTGGTTTCCATCTAAGTTATTTGGACTGACTCACAGCAAGATTGATTCAGCCTATTTTGAAGTTAAATTAGCAATGTTGATGAATCTTGTGCACATTTTCCAATATTTATAAAAGTAATCGTTATACACAGAGTGCAACACTATTATAACAAGATAAAAAACAAATTACTACAGCATTTTTCAATATACAAGAGGGGCTAAAAGGATGCATGGGATCAGTGGCATAAAGTGCGGAGAATGCCCATCAGTTTTGTGATTTTCCTGATGATCTGTCTTACATCCTTCTAGCAAGCCCATCTCTCATATCACAAGAAGCAACCAGCAAAGTGGGTCTATCAACCTTCACTTCTCAATGTAAACAAAATAAATTGCCTAAAAGAAGTCCTCTATTTATGACAGAGCAAGAGAGATTGATTTCTCCAGCTCCTCCTGCATTATTGTTACCCTCATGACAGAGCTGCCTGGCAGTCTTAAATAGGACATGACATGTTGTCATCTTTTCTCCCCTATCCCTTTCATGTCCTTCAGGGAATCTCCACACAAATGTCTTATTTCAAGGAAATAATATTTTTCTGCCTCTGGCAATTCTCTTTATCTTTCTTCTACTCATTGTTATTGTCACTTTTGCTCTTTTCACCGCACTTGGGCAATGAAATCAGTATTTACCGTTACTACTGAGAAGCTTCTCCAAACACACAAGAAAAAAAAAAGAAAAAAAAAAAACAAATCCAGAGCACAGTCATTCCACTTGATACAATAAATTTTATCACATGTCACAGCTGATGAAAAAACTGTTCTAGAAGACACAACAATTTCTCTGTGTTCCAGATAGTTGCATCTCAGTCTTGCACCAGCGTATTAGGGAGAGGATAAGAAACCCAGCAGAGTGCAGCAATAAACAGTACGTGACCTCATTGACAATCATGGACTTGAAACAGTCAGTGTAACCAGGACCATGACATATGGTGCTCTGTGCTCAGTGCTGTCTGCTGTAATAACACTGCCTACACTATGGAAGTTTATCCCAGATATGTCAGTTTTTGCCAGTTATTAACAATGCCAACATTTTTTTTTCTCTAGGAAGCTGTAAAATCAATGACAAAAGACCAGTTAAAAACATGACTCCTCTTTCACAGAATATTTGACTGTCATAGACTTGAACAAGAAAATAAAGGTTATATTAATCCTCTCCAGCTCCAAATCTGAGAGATGTTTTACATGAGACAGTTCAATTCTGATTAATTCAGCTCTCATAGAACACAGAAACCCAGCTGGAATACTTATTTATAGAGGATCAAAACCTAAGGGATTTGTAAAGGTTTGGTTTTTCTTGTTTTTGCCTTTTTTTTTTTTTTTGAGTTGGATTTGTTATTCTGGGACATTTAAAGATATACAAACAAAAAAGGAGATTAAAAGCTCAAAGACATAGTTTCTCACTTTCTGTCTTAGAGGTTATTCTTGATCTAACGCACAGAGTAGATTACACAGTATTTAGGGAGACATACCACCTTAAGTCATGCATGCAGTGGCGAACAAATGAATTCTTTTTCATGTTTTCCGATTTTATGTGCTAGTTGGCCTAAGATTAGCATATGGTCCATAATGAAATTTTATTTCTCTGTGTCCTTTAGTTCAGTCAAGATTTTGACTGTGAATTCTGAATTGTGTCCGCATCTTTTTGTTTTGCAAAAAAGACATGAACAAAAGCAAAAGCCTTGAGCTATTCCATCTGTAATCTGATTTGCCTGGTGGATCTGATGAACAACGTCTTGCTATTGGAGAAAAGAAAGGAGATGTCAAAACCATTCTCTTGGCTCTTTCCATGGCATTCACCATTTCTGCCAAGGGCGCTACTGTCTGTGACATAATAGCAAAGGCCCAAGTGAATTATTCAAGTTACTTAAGTCCTTCTTGGAGGAAATCATTAGCATAATACCATTTGGTAAAATGCAAACAATGCACTTCCTTTATCATTTGGTTGGGCCTTTATTCTTTTGTTTGTTGGTTGGGGTTTTTTTTATTTTTTAAAAATATTTCTCAATCTTTGTTGACTATCAATGCAGGGATCAGCTAAACTGAAACAGTGCAGATGCAGCACTGCCTCCAAATATTGGCACACATCTCTGTTGCCAAGATGATTTAGCATAGGATGAAGACAAATCACAGGAAAAAAGGGTCTTGACTGGAAGATTTTAAAAAAGTAAAGTTTGAAATTACAATATAAACTACTTTATCTTAGAGAGTTTAGATGTGAATTGATCAGTCCAGGCTGTATTTTGAAATACTTTTGGTTCTTTGTAAGAACACCTCTAATATTGCCGGTGATCATCCCGCTTTACCTAGATTTCCTGTTGCAGTGGACAATGAGCTGGCATCAGTTATTCCTCCCACTGCCTCTTGGCTGGACTAGAGGAACCAGTATAATTGGATGTAAATTTCTCAGCGCTTACAAAAAACTAATTGCTATAAAACACTGCAGGCATCTCCTCAAAAATGCAGACTATACTTCTGGTGTTACAAGCACAGCAAACCCATTATTAATGTTGATTTTGCAGAGAAATAAAAAATCCAGTTCAAGAAAAGCCTAGCCTAGAAGATCTGAGATCTGCAGTTATTGTTCTCTGATACATTTTCCTACTTCAAAACCCATTCTTTTCATTTAAAACCTCTGCACTGCAGCAACAAAACAAAACACAGACTGTACATATTTTGCTTTCTGAAGAAAAGGTGTGTAAGTATATGCAAAAGTAGTGGTCATATTCCATGTGCCACCCAGAGTACCTCTCATATTTTGTGATGTCAAGTGTAAAATGGAATTTATAATGACTGGAATAGTCATTAAATAGAAGACAGACAAGATGCTTTTATAATGCTATAGGAGCTATGACCTATGGCCTTCAAACTTTTATGTAACTGTGGAGTCCAGAAGCAGTTGAAATTGTAGATGCATTTTCAGATTGAACCTTGGGTTTGTTGAGACCAGTAGTTCAGTATCAGAGTGCTTTCAGTAGCCTCCTGATTATCCAGAGAAATGGTTCAAGTACCTGCTTCTCTTTAGTGCACAGACTGATTGAAGATATGGTATTCGACCTCTTTTTCACTGTGGTTCTACTTGATCCAAACTTTCCAGCATTTCAGCAAGAACTAACTGTATGGTCTCTTCAAAGCAGAGCATAGGGGGAACCATATTCCAAA
This sequence comes from Campylorhamphus procurvoides, assembly GCA_013396655.1. Lineage (NCBI taxonomy): Eukaryota > Metazoa > Chordata > Aves > Passeriformes > Dendrocolaptidae > Campylorhamphus > Campylorhamphus procurvoides. Next base: position 261,913 of record WBMV01004946.1, on the reverse strand, counting down.
TCAGACAAGTAAAATTGTAGAATGGTAAAAAATAGGGTTATCTTTTGCAAGAAGATAAAATAATATCACACAACAGGAACAGTTTCAAGGATGGGCAAAAGTTTAGTTTCAGTTCAAAAGTGTGCTTCAGTCCATCAATTCATAGGCCAAGGATCACCTGACCTACTTTACATCTTAAACAATCTAGTGGAATTGGTAAATCTGGTTTTCATTCTCACAACTGAAATATTTTTAAGCACAGTGCATGTACACATAGCAGTATTTAAAAATGTGTATGTACAATACATACCTAGATTTAAAATCAATTCACTTAATTCGATACTCTGCTTGTCTACTATCACTGTTTTTCTAATGTTCCCATACCTTGACCTGAAAAATTCAGCGCTACCATCAGCTTGTTGAGGTACTGCATGTCTTCACGGAAGTGAGGAAAAGGTAACCGCAGATCAGAAATTATGCCATCTGCATGGCCTCCACTGTGCAGTCAAGGTGGTGATTCATAGTGCCAAGTATGCAAAGGAGCACTGGGTAATGATTGGTGGTGAAAAATGTATTCAAGTCTCACAGCAGGTATTTCTTATAGGACATGGTCTAGGGCAATATTAATGCTCCTACTCTTCCCTGCTTAAAGAAAAAGGGAGTTGAAAGACCAAATCCACTAATCAAATACATTTGCACACCCAGTTCTTAAGAGTGTTCAGATAACGCTTGTAGCTCAGACCAGTGATTTCTAAGCAAATATTTTCTGCTCCTATATTGTAACATTTTGTCAGCATGAACAGAGGGCTTTTGAACACCAGAAATTTATATCACTGTGTATTCCCAGAGCAGATGAACTGTGCGTTCATTTAAAAATTCAACATCTTATTTTTAAAATAAAATGTTTCTCTTCACTGGACAATACAGTAGGAAAGAATGCACATGTACGGAAACACTGAAGTCAGTGTGAGAACTCATGAATAAACTTTGAAAATAGAAATATTAAACTTAAATCTTATTGACATGCATCAAGGAATGAAAGTTTACTATTTAAAATAAAAAATCCTTTGGTTCCAGTCCAAGGTAAGATAGGAAGTAAGCTGAGGTAGATATAGATATTAGAAATCTAGAGATTTTAAAAATATATAAACCAATGTGTAGATACATGTCAATATCATATACAGTGACATGAAATATCACTTTAAAATAATACTTGGTTTCTTTTGGTTCTGCATATAAACATGTATGAACTAGTAAGACTGGACCAAACAGCAAAGTACACTCTGTGAAGTTGTCAAATGTAGACAGAAGAACTGAATTTTGCTGCTAAACAAGATTTTTCTAGTGCAATGCTGGTATTTTTAAAATCACTTAATTGACTAAGATTGGACTGGAGCTATCTCTTAGTAATGAAAATTTTAAAAAAATTCTTAAATACTAGTGAAGGGAAATTGCAGTACACTCCAGGGTGTAAACTGAAAATAACAACTACTCATGCTTGCTTAAAATCAGTTTATCAATCTAGGCCTCTATTGATCCTACTGAAGTTAATGCGAAACACATGTGCTATTGCTTTGAACACACTGCTTTTTAATTCACAATGTCCTAAAATGTAGTTCATGAACATTACTTCTACATCAATGTTCCCCTGAAATCTCAACTATTATACACAACTTCAGAGGTACGTTATCTGGGATTGGCACAATCAGTATAATAAAGTGAAAATATGATAGAATACAGTTTCCTTAAGTTCCACTAAAAGCTATTTGGGATTTTCCCTCAGGGTATTTAGTATTTTATATAAAAATAAACTTCATTTTCAAATATTTGTACTTAAAAATTACAGATAAATGGTAATGGCTTAAATGGGAATTTTGTAGGGAAATTAATGTCTCTAATCTGCAGAGGAAACATAGGTTAGGAATTGCTTGAGTAAATCAGGTAGTATCCTCAAATTTCTAAGTCCCCTTCCTTCAGGAGTGCATATAATTACTCAGGTAGTTTTTTCTCCACCTCCCCATATTTAGTGCATATCACTTCTGCACTCAGAATAAAGAAAAGAGGTAAGCAAACAATTCTTTCATGGAAAAGCAAAACTTCCTCAGTTATAATGATATGGGAACAAAAAATATTCATGGTTTTATTTTTTATATATTTTCTTCAATTTATTAATAATCTTTTATATTTATTTATGGCTTTGAGCAAAGACAAAAGAAAAAATCTAACTCATCCCTGATCACACAGTTATTGTAAGAACCACATCTTTAGTCTTCCCAGCAGCAGTAAGATCCAACCTTTTTCATTAATACATTTCATCTTGCACAGATGTGAGATTTCATACTTATGAGCTTGCTTATGTACAGAGAAAATAGGTCACTTCTGAAACTAGCAATGGACCTTTATATTACAGGAATGTGAGTCATTTGTTTCTTAATCTAAGTATATATACATTCATACATACATATATATATATATATACGTATATAATTTTATACCCTGTACCATTTTTTAATTAACATACAAATCCTAGATATTGTCCACTCTATTACAAAGTCATTAAAAATTATTTATGGTTTCACTGAAAGACCATGTGAATTAATATTTCTTCATAGTGCTTAAAATAAAATAAAAATATATATAAAAATATTTTGCTACTAACCCCATTTCTCCTATTAAATGTAAACCTTAAACAGTTTTCAAGATCATTACATGATCTTAATTAACTGACAGAATTTGTTAGCATTAAAACAATATAAGGGGTATTGTACTGATAAATAAATGGTCTTGCAGCGTATCCATAATGTTTGAGACATTTTTAAACAATCATTTCCCCATTTCCACTCCAGGTCACTTAAATTAATGGCAGCAGCATGTTAGTGGGTTAATTACATCAATTTTTACTGGTGAGTGTGAGTCAGTGGAAAAAAAAAAAAAAGGG
>WBMV01004946.1:208419-258973 GCA_013396655.1 Campylorhamphus procurvoides | reverse complement strand
TTATTTGATGTACCACTTTAGTAAAAGGTATAACAGGCAGCATGGGTTCAAGCTCTGTTAGCTTTAGAATATTTACTTGGCTCTCAAGTACATCTGGATTCACTGCATTGCGTAGTTTGTGAAGTTGTTTAATTTTTCCATGCATCATTAAACTCAGCATTAATGGAAAGAGAACTCCTTTGCATTCACTTCCTTAACATAAATCAGCTTGGTTTTAAGGAACAGAATATATGCTTGTATCATATCCATAATGCTGATTTTTTAATTAGTTAAATCATGACACATTTAGTTTCAATCTCTATTTAATGTGACAAATCAGGCACAAATGATTAAGCTTTTTTTTTTTCTTTTTTTTTTCTGGATAAGATAATATGAAGGTTTCAGCAAACAAAACAAAATGTTCACAAAACAGTATGCTTTAACCCTGCTTTCTGTCACCATTTCCTTTCTGTTTTGAAGACATAAAAAATAATAAACCTCATACCTATGGGCTATGTTTGACACTACATGCCTTAGGATATACTAACCATTTAATTACAATATACACAGAGCAAATCGTGCATTTCCAGACAGACTTGATGCTATATTATATTTATTTTTGTAAATTAACACCACAGTCAACTACAAAACTACAGTGAAGACACAGAAAGCACCTGAAAGTCTAAATCAAGCTGTGGTTTACAAATAATCCTTTAAATGAAAAATCTCACTTCTAGACTTAAACCAGAGATTCAGTCAGCATTATAGGAATTTTAAGGTAGACACAATTAATGAATGGTTATTATTTTCTAAGATACCGTAAAGCCTTTTCCTACTGACCAAACCTATTTTTATCGTCTTTTTTTTTTTTTCCCAAAGCATGCATGGAATATTCTCAGATGCTACTGAGGGCAAGAAGAAGAAAAGTGATGGTATTGGTGAAGTACAAGCAGTTTGCAGGATCAAGCGTACAATTTTGCATAAAACATTGCATGTAAAAGTAACACCATAGGTTTTAAGCCATTGCATTACAATTTAACAGTTGTGTTGCACTTAGCTTTAACAAATTTTAAAACTTTAAATTTTGAAGTGAAAAGTGGAACCTAAATTCCTAAACAAAGACCTTGCAATGGTACACCACACAGCAGCTATTTTTGCTTGGGTCTAAAAAGTTATTTACAATGGCAATATTTAGTCTTTGTAAAAGTCTTTAGCAATGTGAAGATCAAAGTCCACCCAAATTTCTTAAATAACACAAGGGTTGACATGTCATGAGGTTACAACCTATCCAGAGGAGTGCTAGTACCACCCTTCAGACTGCAAGTGTTTGCAAGATAATGTTTTTGCAATCTAAATCCCAATGAATGGTGCTAACATATGAAATGTAATGCAAAATAACAACTGAATTCTTCACAACAAATTAACAACATATATGCAATAAATGAAACAACAAATGTTTCAGAATATCATTCAGTCAGTGCTATGTGTTACGTCTTAGTTGATTTTTTCTTTTTTTTTCAATATACTTGTTTGAAGTCTGTTATTGTGTTGACAATTTTCCTGTGAAAACAGCAGATCCCCTAAAGAGAAGTTTGTTAGGCTGATTTTAAAGTCAACACATTAAAAACAAGTACTATTACAGCTAAATTTAATCTTCTTTAATGGTTGAGAGGAAGACATGAATTCAAACAAGTTAATTCCTTTCACATATATGTATACATATATATGTATATATGTATACATATATATATACATATATATATTTTTTACATTCGTTACATAGGGCAAAGCTGTCTAAAGTATTTTTCTGATAGTAGACTGCTGGGGTACATTAGGAAACAGGCTAAAACAGTTCGGGGGATGGTGCTCGGTTTGTTGCAAGTCTGTCGCTCACAGTCACCAGGGATCATAAGTTTGAGGCGAACCGCGGTTTGTCTCCCTCGGGCTCTGTGCTTAAGACTGTGGCAGAATCCCTTTGCAGGGGCGCGGCGGGCGCGCCGCGGTTCGGGGGGATGGCTCCCGACGACATCTGTCGGAAGAGCGAGACGCGCTGCGGGACGGAGGCGCGGCCGGCGGGGGGCACGGCGGGGCCCGGCGCGGGCTGCGGCAGCGAGGCCAGCGACTCGCCCACCGTGGGGTGCGGCCTGGCGTGGATCAGCGTGGAGATCTCGTGCGGCAGCGAGGGCTGCGAGGCGGAGAGCGGCCGCACCTCCCGCGTCAGGGTGGTGTTGTGGAGGGCCTGGGTGCTCTTGTGGACCTCGTTCTTCTGCGCCGCCCCCGGGGGCTGCTGCGGCGGCTGCGGCTGCTGCTGCTGCATCAGGGAGAGCTGCGAGGCGGTGGGCGAGGCGTACTGGAAAGTTCGGCCGGCCAGCGGGCTCTGCACCGGCGGGCTGCAGACGGCCGTGGTGTAGGAGCAGGGCGACAGGATGACGGCGGCCTGCTGGGCCGTCTGAGTGCTGGGCGAGGGCGAGTGGAGGTTTCCGTGCGAGAGGCTGCTGGTGCTGTAGACGGGCGGGGACTGGGTCCGGCCGCGGGCCGCGGAGCTGGGGTTGGGCGCGGGCAGCTGCTGCAGGCTCACCGGCGCGATCGTCTGCACCATCTCACGGTCGTGCTTCACGATCTGCTTCAGGATCTCGTTCTCCTGGTTGTTGAAGACGCCGGTGTTGAGGTCCTTCTGGAACTTCTGCAGGAGGATCGAGTTCTTCTTCCCTTCACAGACAGGTGGAAGAGTTAGTGATGTGGAACGCGCAGCGGTCGCAGCCCCGCTCTGGGTTCGTGTGTGAGCACCCAGCGCTGAGGGCTCCGTGCAAGCCCCAGCAGGCACCCCTGCCCCGGGCCCAAGGCTGGCACAGCCCCCGCACTTGCCCGTGCCCCTCCACTCGCAGGTCACTGCTGCTACCACAGGTACATGTCAGAGTGGCAATTCACTGAACAACTGACAGAAAAACACGCTGTGCTCTGCGTCTACAGCCTCTTTCTCTCTCACTGCAAAACCGAATTTCCACTGAAGTGTTATGTAATTTATAAATACACCTGTCATCTAGTACATTCCCGGGAAGTAATAACTAGACATTAGTAACCTGTGACCACCAATTGGCAAGAAATCATCCTTTTAAATGTGAACTCATATGAACTCAAGGGTAATGTGACAATCTGTTTGCACAATAAAGAGTGCTGTGCACTGCGTCTTGATGTCTGCTTGATGGCTCCCAGTGTCTGCAACATGTAGACACTATTCTGTCTGAGTCATCAAAGGCACAGGAACACTGGTACTCAAATGGTCCTTTTACTATTTTATTTTTCTTTTTTTTTTTTTTTATAAAACACTGCACTTTAGATGGGATTGCTACTCCAAGAGTGTACTGAACTTAACCTCTAATATTATTCAAGCACATATTACTTAGACTACATTTCTAGTGAGTCTTGAGAGACAAATTTTAAGAGTTTAATGCATTGAGTGCTCACAGTCTGCAGAATACTAAAACAGTTCTATTAAAATAAGAAACCTGTATACCTGTATTTCAATTCTTTTAGTACATTAAATAAAAGATGCTTTTTTCCAAATCACATCTTCTGTTTAGAGCAGGCAGTTCTTTCTGGTTTAATTTTGAGGAAACTACAAGCAAACTGTATTTAGAGTGATGTGGAGAAATCCTTACAGTGCAGTTTTCTTGTGAAGTTTTGATTTTTTTTGCATAGTTGTGTTTTAAAACCATTGTCAATAGTTTTAGTATGCCCACTATGTCCTCTTTGAGAGGTCCAAAATATTGGGGTGCACAACAGCTTCACACCCCCTGTTTTGATAATCCACCATACCCTCCTGCCTCTCACTTGGATATTGTTGATCTGCTTTTCTGATAGCAAGCAGATCCGAGCAATACCAGTGTGCAGCCATCAGGGCTAGCAGTGCCCATGTTGTGAGGAAAATGAGAGCCTTACTGCAAAGGATTAATTCACTTCAATGAACAAGGGGTTTGTGAGTGCTGAGAGGCTTCAGCTCTTCCCAGCATTATAGATGTCATCTGTAAGCAATTTATTTAGGAAAATGTCATCTACTGCTCATGAAACAGCATAAATCCTGTCAAGTGCTGAAGGCAGCAAAAGAAATCTACAGGATTAATAAATAATACAATAATTAAAGTATGAAAAATAATCCTCAGAGGAGTATGAGAACTTTCTAAAACTTGGTGATTTTTATTATTTAAAAGTGAGATTGCATCATTTCTTGTCAGCACATGTGTTATTTATAGATCAGCAAAACATTTACTGCAGTATAACAAAAAAAACTTTTGAGAGGTCTTAATTTTTAAGAGGGGCATTTTATGCAAGAAAAATGCAGAAAAATTTTAGGAACTAATCATATGGAAAAAAATAAAATAAATACCTATCCTGTCAAGTCTATCAATTGCCACCGTTTCAAAGGCCCTTCTCATCATGGGGTACTCTTCCAGGACCTCGTTGAAGTTGTCTACTGAGAGGGAATACAGGCGACAGTACGTGTCTGCTCTTACACTGGCAGTTCGACGGCCCTTGGTCAAAAGGCAAATCTCTGTGTGGAGAGGAAAATTCAACATACACAGAAAACAAAGAAGTTAGTGAACCACGTGAAACTGAAAAGCTAGAAATTGACTCAGTGCTAACAAGTAATAATTCAATACTCAACAGTAATTTTTCTATTGCTGTTTACACATGGTTGCAAGAGCAATTCTGAAGGGTTTTTATTCCATTTTTGGTACTCTGAAGAAATAACTCATGTCCTTTAAGAGCCCTGTCTATAGGTTTTCTCAGTTTGAACTCTTATTTTATCAAACCTTTTTAACACAATGCTTCAAATTATAGGAAATGATCCATCAGTTGTCAAACACAGCTTCCTGACTTTGATCAACCCATGTGCCAAATTAACCCAAGTGATTTTATTGATTTTCTTTTAAATATACAGCTGACATAGAGGACCAATTCTTTTAATCATTTACTAGATTTACTAAACTAATGCTATACATGATATAATGATATTTGAATACAAAAGTTGTTATAAAAAAAAAATACTCCAAGCATGAAAGTGCCTTCTCTTTTCTTGGGGATTATGTCCTAGGTATTTTGGGAGAGCAAATTTACAACTTTAGACTTTTAGTCTCATTAGGCTAATAAATGGAATCCATATGATTAGTCTAGCAGGCTTTCTCTGCAAGTGGTTACAATAGAAAATCATTATTCTTGAACAGTAGAAACCAAAGGTGTATGCAGAGTTCCAAGAAACAGCCCCAAACTTGTGACTGCTGATTCCAAAACCCACAATAACATGGTTACTGCATAAAGGCCGAAGTCAATGTCTGAGGCTTGTAACAGCAAAACATATTTATTTATATATTTAGGTTAAAATACAGAAAATTAAAAAGAAGTGTTTGAGTTGATCTATTTTCCAGCAGTCAAGAGCTGTGAGTTCATACTTGTTCATATTTAAATACAAGGTAGAAAGCTGTCTCCTTCCTTGCTTTTGTGTCTATCACATGTTCAATCTCAATCAAACTCATTCTCAAGTGTGGAAAAACAAATATTCTTTCCCTAACAAAAATAAATAATTCTTCAGACTTTACTTCAGTTCTACAAAATGCCAACATAGTTCTTTCTTTTTTTTTTTTTTTCCCAGTGCCTTTAAGACATACATTTTTTATTAATCTGGAATATAAAGAACCTTGGTGGGTTTTTATCTCATACCTCTTGAGGAATTTCCACATACCATGTCACCCTGAAGGCCCAGGGAGTAAGATGCTTAAATTACAGTAGATAAATCAAATTAACATGGGACCAGTACTAGCACATAATGTACTTAAACCCCAACAGCTCTGTGGAGAATTTATAGAGACTACTGGGTATTGTAAGAGTTCTTGACCTAAAGTCCCTCACAAAACTTGATGCCCATGAAATAATGACAACTTACTGTAAAGAGCCAGGCAGGTATAACAGAGGTCAGACCTTCCCTTTTCTAACTCGTAGTTCACCCTGACCTCCTCTTCTTCAATTGAACCTACTGCATTTTAGTTACAAGAATGAGAAGGACATTTTGCCCAAAGGGAGTAGTTAAATACAGTGAATGCTTGCTCCACTTCCTAAGATATTCTTCAGATCTCAAAAAGAATAAAGTTTTGCAATACATGGTTGAGTTTAGAGACAACTATCTGGAAAAATCTGTGTGACTAATGATCACCTTTTGGTTTTTGGCTTTCTTCAATTGCTAAAAACAATACTAGAGACATAAGAAGGTTTCTTCTGCTACTCTCAACAAATAAAAGTACTTAGGTTTAAAAAACATCAAGTGCCCCAAACAAATGTTGTCTCTGGATCCAAATCATTCTGAAAACTGCAGAAAAAAATAAAATTGAGAAAGTACAACTTTCATCATTAATAATCTTGACCACTGTATTTTAGATTACTTGAAAAAGAATGATGGGAAGAAGCCGTAAATGAAAATGGTAGATTTCATCACAGGACATTGGGACCCTGGAATTAATGGATATTAATGCAACAAATATAATTTGCTCTTTCCCCCTTCTTTCATCTTCTATTCTTGTCAAATAAGGGGAATGAGAAAAAAAGGCACTGAAAACTATAATCTGCAAACTCTGTCAACTCATAACTTCTGATTGAAGAATATCTGCTTGGAAGGTTCTTAATAACCATAATGGAGTCTACCAGTTAGATAAGATAATAAAGAATATGACAAGTGTACTAAGTGCCAGGAAACTGATCAGTGACTGCTACTGTGGAGCCTGCCTGCTCAGGAAGCAAGGAAGCTTTGTGTTCTCAACTCCAGTTGAATGGTCTCATTTAAAAGATGAACTACAGCTTCTCACACAAAAAATTGTGTGTGATGAATACCCATGTATTGCATTTCCAGCAATGTTACTTGATGGATTAGAGTTGTATTATAGTCACTGATACATCATCTATATTGCTTTGTTACACTTACCAATAGCATGATTTGTTCTCTGGCCACAAGACTAAAGTGTTTGTTAATTGTATGTGTTCATCTATTCGCTATTTGTTTGGAACAGACTCTCAAGCATCGTAAGACATAATATATGAAATCTGTTTTACTTGGACCAGAGAGGAAGAACACAGAAAATGAAATATGTTCCCATCAAACACTTGTGTTCATTTTAATAAGTCAAAGTGTTTGTTTTTCATGAAAAGAACAAAGTAATGAAAATATTCATGATATACTCAAGGTAAATCTTAGTGGCATCAAGTGCACCAAGTGCCCTCAATAATTACAATCCCTTTGATGCTCGATTGATTTAAATAGACTATGAAATACAAACAGTAATAACATAGGAGTGTGCAGTGAAACACAAAGGGCACAGACTATTTTCAAACAGCTTGGACAAACAAGGTTCTCAGTATAAAAATTAAGTGTCGGTAGCATATTACTAATATTCCCATCTACATTTGTCATGGTGCATTACCTTCATGCTGACACTTTCAAGGTGTCAAATACTTATATCTTTCCTTTCCAAACATAAGAATGTCTTTAATTCTGATTAATAATTGGGTATTAGGCTACAATGAACCTGTAATTCAATTCTTAATGCAAGTTTCACTTTAATTATTTAATCTCTTGGACAACTGTTCCCTAGAACATTCTGAAACAAAGGTCAATCAGTGCCCCAATAAAAAGCAACTATTTGAAAGCACTAAATGATGCTAAAATCAGTCCATATTTTTATATTCAAATATAATTAATTCATCTATAAAAATAATAATTTGTGTTCTTCTAGGGTTAGATCTTTCCTGCAGAACAATACAGCTCTCAAAAGAATATGGAAAAGGCTCAAATACAATGTACTTTCTGCTTCAATACATTGACTAAAAAGTGCAATGCTAAAAGTTTAAAGGTAAGCTTATTCTGAAGGTTATAATTAAAATAATCAAAATGGATCACCAGTTGCATACATACATGGGACATGGTTTAGTAGTGGACTTGTGAGTGCTGGGTTAACGGCTGGATTTAGTGATCTTAAATGCCTTTTCAATCTAAGTGATTCTATGATTCTATGGCAGTATTTCAGCACAAGCACCAGGTTCAGTTTTTGGAAGGCCATGAATTTCTAAAGAAGCTTGCCCAGATTTGTATCTCATAAAACAGGGAATTCATAGGTTGTTATTGCATTAAGTTGCCAGAACACTCTGATAGGAAATTCTACCTGTAAGACAGCACTAAGGAAGACTGACTTCAGGAAAATCTGAGTATGTTAAGGTGAATGACACAGCACACAGGATGACTTTTAAAGAATTAAGACTAGTAGGCTTTTCGTAAGGGCCACAGTTTTGATTCCAGCTAAAACCAGGTTCATCGTTCCTGTGGACTGTATTGATAAGCCACTATAGGTGATAATTTTTCCCCTCATCCTGTTGCTATGTGATTCCTAAACACTCTTTTCTTCAATAACTGCAGGGGCTGTGGAAGAGGTTAATCACTAGCACCATGTATGATGTTGCATTGCTTCCTTAGTCTTTGCTGCATAGGTATATATTGACTGGCCACCCTTGCAGTCATTTCCTGTTTCAACTTTACACAGACCTAGTAAAAATCCTTTTTTCCTCTGAGGAGCAGTGCAGTTAGTCTGAGTGTATACCTGTCCAGTCACCATCAGTTCATTTTACATATAAATTATATTCCAGATGTAATTAATCAACTTCATACATCACATTAACACTTGACTAGAGATTAAAATCTTCAAAAATTCAACTATCAATATAAAGTTGCCTTGCAGACATAATATGTCCACCAACAGATAAACTATGTTGATAAAGAAAAGAGTTACGAGTCCAGTAATTAGCTTGTTCATTCAAACCAGGCCTGTCTCCATGGAACATATTTCTTAGATTAGGATGGTATATAGTATGTGTAGAAAAATAACACAATGAATTATTATATGCCCAGCTTTGTCTTGCAAGGACACAAACACATGAACTAAAGCACAAGTTTATTTTACTAGGTGCAGAAATGATTTTTTGTAGTAATGAACAAATGAATTCAATACTATTTTGGCTATGTAGTACTCTCCCTATTAAAAACAAGGAAAAATAATTAGCAGGATCTATGCATTTCTGTCCCTTTTCAAAGTCATAACAGGTTTCTTATCATCTGTCAGACTTAACATTACAGGATCTAATGAGGTGTCCTTCCAGCTGAGAACAGCTGACTACTGGTCCAGTTCCTCAGCAGAAAACTTGTTTTTTCTTGTAGTAGGCATATACGTTGCTGTGCAAATGGGCAAGCAGTTATTCAGACCATCTGGTTACTTTCAGCAGCAGAAGAAAGATGGAAAATCAAAGCAATTAAAAGGCTTGGGTCAGTCAGTCTAGCAGACTTGAGAATGTTTTCTGGGAACAGGACAGTAGGCTAGAATATTTATTTTATAATGAGTTACTAAACTATCATAGACAAAACTTAAATGTACAAATGTTCTTTCCATCCACCCATCTCATAAGTATTCAGAGTAAGCTTCACAGAACTAGCAGATTTAGGCTATTCTTACTTGCTAACATAAGTCTACATAAGAGCAACTACTTGGCATGTTACAAAGATGAATAGTTCTTTACTTCCATCAAGCCATTGGAGTTGTCCACTGAGCAGAGACTAAGTTAATGGGTATTTTCTTGCCAGGCACAGGAAGGGACCTTCAGCACAGGATACTCTGCTCTTAGCATGATAACATATAACAGGAGTAATGGTTCTTTTCTTTTGGAAGAGACTATATAAAATTCAAGCAATTTAAAAAAAAATCAGCAAGCTTCTAGACACTTCATTCTTTCAGAAATGGAGTGACTTCCCAGTTCTATTGTAACTTAAGCATCTCCAATACAGAAAACAGGAGAAGCTGTTTCAAATGACAATACATTACTTCACCTCTGCATTTCAGTTTTTCTTTATTAAATTCTGGAAAACATTAAATGCATAAATCCATATTTTTTTCTAACATTTTAATGCATTCTTTTTATCTTTCAGTATATTCCTACTAGTACACAGAATGATAAACTTGGGGATATGCTGCTTTTTTATAGTTACTAAAATAACTACCACCAGGGTTTACAATTACTCAGAATGTAGTTTACATCAACTAAATGAGTTTCAGTAATCTGTGTTTTAAAAAATTCAGTCCAATATTTAAGGAACCCTAAAATACAGTCACTACTCAACAGGAACATTTCTGCAGCAAAGGAGGGAACTTAAAGAAGGAAAATAGAGATAATTCCTGCTTTTTACAGCCAGATTTGCAATCTGAACACTCTCAAAGAAAGCTATGCAAAAATTGCACCTTTTGCCATCTTATTTACAGTAAATACGAAATTGCAAACAAGGCAGTTTGAGTTAGCAGATATTGCCTGCATGACCTCTTAATTTAAAAAGTGACAGCAGTAATTGTAAAGTTACTTTCAGATATCTGGGTTCATCAGTTAGAGAGGTGGTTCATAAAGGAGGCCTGGATACATGACTGAGTGGTTAATGTTTCGAAGAGGGAATGAAAATGGTCAATTAGAATGAAAACCAACTTCTCTGATACCTCAGTTTTAGTATTCTGTCCGTTTTTGAACTGCTTACCTAAACCTAATTTAAATATATCTATTTGTAATTTGTGATGGCTTTTGCCCTTACTAGTCATCCTATTAAAAAGGGCAAAACCAACAAAAAAGCCAAAAACCACTAAACAAACAAAAACCCCATAGGTTAGTCACTTGAATTAATTTGAAATTTCTGTCTCTGACGAGCCTGAGACATGAGCTCTCAGCATGTTCATTGTTTAATTTATCATATTTTATTTAATTTAACGTAAAAATAGCAAAGAAGAGAGCAAAAATTTCCTTAGGTAAAAATTATTCATCTGAAAGAATTGCCTTCTTTTCACTGACCCCAAATTTGATAGAGTTTATGTCGAAATACTTATTTTAAAAAACAATATTTGTTTAGGGTTTGCCAAAATGCCTAAGAGTAGGTTCCTTTCTTTACCTAGCTCCGAATGTGTCTTTTATGCGACTTACCATGAAGAAACCTGTTTCTTGAAGCAACTCTTGCTTTTCATCAGTCTGTTTCCTTGAATAAGTCTTAATACATTACTTTATAGCAGTTCTGAAAAAAGCAGTGTGATAACATACAACTAATGTGGATGTTTTGAGACAGTCAGAGCAGTCCTCCTAATATTGTCATGTGAAATTCATTAAAAAAAACCCCAAAAACAAATAAACCCCACATGATGTGGAAAAAGAAACTTTGAACATATAGTACTTTTCAAGGCACATTTGGCTGCAATAAGTCTATCCTTTTCAGTAATTTTCTAATGTTTTTTTTTATATTTTGACAAGACATATAAAATTACATTTTTAAGTCCTATTTCACATAAAGTTAATGTTGATACACTATTAAACATATTTCAGTCTGATGTGCATAATATATATTGACAGGATAGTTAGATTCTTGTCAGAAAAATTGTTAGTCATAATTACTTTTACATCAAGAAAGTGTACACGTGGTCAGAACACAACTGCCTTTATAAAAAGTGGCAAGTTATCTCACCAGAGACATTTTATTTTCCATCCTGACCTGTCTTTGTTTTTTTCTGGGTGAAGGTACTGAAAATAGCTGTGGCCAAGTTGTCATGACTAAAGGAAACAATGGGTAGTAACAGAATCACAGAATCAATTAGGCTGGAAAAGACCGTGGAGATCATCAAGTCCAACCTTTGACTGAACACCACCACGTCAACTAGACCATGGCACTGAGTGTAGTTATGTAGTGGCCATGTGTAGTCTTACTATCATTTCTTACATCCTGCCTATTTTTTAGTGTTAAATCAAATTCTTCTGAGAAAGCTCTGTTTGATAGAACAGAAGCTTAGAGTAATTTTATAAAATGGAAATGCAAGGGCATATTTTATCTTCAATGCTATTTATAACAGAGCATCCATATATTTTTCTTCTACTTTAATGAAGTGTTCTTTCTACCAAGAAAGACTAAGATAAGTCTATTTATTCTCTTCTAAAAGCTCATAATTTGACTGATATTAATTTTATTTTCTTTAAAAATACAATAATTACGCTTAGAGTCTAAGACAATATGCTTAAGTACAGATTTAGTTTTCATAATGGCTGTGTCAAAGGCCCAAAGTGATTTTGTGTAATTCATTGCCTCCTGCTTTTGTTCAGATGGATGCTTATTCCCCACTGAAGAAAAAGATACTTAGTTTCTTATGTATTCAGGGCTATGATCCTATCATCTTGAGTTTGGCAAAGAGTAACAGTTACAAATTAAACTATTAAACTTGAACTTAAGGACTATAAAAATACTGCATTTTTTACCATTAAATAATAAAAAAAATTATCAGAGACTGTCAGTTCTGAATTAAATATTTAGTTTAAATATTTAAACTAAACTCAAATATTTAGTTAAAATTCTATTGTGTGAAATTGAAGGTAGTTGCAAAATCCTCTTCTGGCTTATCTAGTGTTGGCCACCTCAGATTTTCAAAGCTATTTCTGAGGTGTTTCACTTATGTCTAGTTCATGTATAAGTTAAAAATGTATACTGTTCATGAATTTTCAGAATTATAATTTAGTTATGGTGTTGTTTTTAAAATGGCAAGAGTTATTACTTTTTATTCTTATGAATACTGTTAAATTTATATTTACATTTGTTAATTAATAAAACTCCAAAACCCAAACCCACTTCTACATTTTAGCATAACAAAGAAAGTTATTTTCATTCTATCTTTCTAAAAACCCTCTAGAACTTTTAAAAATAATATTGTGTTTGAATAGCAAGAAGTCCCTGTGACTGAACAGTATTTTTGATATAAAACTGCTGTCAAGAGAGCAACACAATGCAGAACAAGAAAATGCAATATCATGAGGAATTATATTCTCAAAAAGGCAGATTAGTCTGTGCCAAAAAGACATTTAATTTTTAGGCCCTCTTGCTGACAATACTTTTAAAAAAATGCCCTATACTGTTCACCTGAAAAGTGTTTTACAAATGAGTTGGTATGGAGATCTGGAGATCCTGCCCCTTTAAAGCATTTAATTATGCCCTTGCCGTTAAGAATATGAGTAACTACACCTCAGGGAGGATACTTATAATTAATTATTTGGATTATAGCATAACTATTGAGAGACTTTATCCACCACTACCTTGAATAAGAAGTAGCCATATGAAGTATTTTTTCAAAATGTAAAATTATATGTCCTATCATTTTGTCCATATGTAAAGCACTTCAACAGAATTTTTTTCCATTTATAATCGGTATTATAATGCAAATCTTCTAAAGTATTCTATCAAAAGGAAGCACTTAGAATGTACCCAGAAAAAAGTAAGTGGCAAAATATAATCTAAAGTGACTCAACATTTCCCATGGTATTGTTTTCCACTGCACTGATCTAAAATACACTGACAGTTACTGTTCCGAAAGGGGGTAAAGCTCCATAAATAATAGGTAGGTCAAAGAAGTTCTGTCTAATTGGCCTTCTACAAGCTGAAGTAAATGCAAGATACAGTTTATTAGAATTTCAAGTGCAGAAGAGTAAATGTTAGAACTGCATTAAATAATTTAAGCAAAATAAAACATTTAAAATTGAAAGCATTCCATGAGCTATATGTTATAAAAAATAAACCAAAAAAGAAAAGATGCTATAATATGTCTCTGGGACATTGTCTGGGAAGATGGCAATGAGAATTTGGTTTCCGTATAAATTTGCTCAATGAATGATGACATGAAGCACAGTTAGTGATATCTGCCTTTAAGTAAGTAAAATAAAACATGTATTTGTTTCTTTTTACAGTGCAAGAGACAGGCCAATACATTTCCATATTCACACATGGTAACTCTTATATACACATCATAAAAAGAGTTTTTAAAAAATCACATGCACTTCATGTCTAACATACCTGGAAGTATGATAGAATAAAATATTTTTAAGCTGTATGAATTTTAGTTTAAAAATTAATTTATTTACTGACTCAAAGTGGCATGATACCATTCCAGTTTTCAATGGGGGAAAAAAAAACAATGGAGAGGAAGATCTGCAATGGATACATCACAAATTGGGCAGTATGAATTACTGCATACTTGCTTACCGGAATTAGGAAACTCTCAACTACTAGTGCAATGAAACCTCCACAGGGCCCTCAGACCTAATTAATAAAAATATACCTACACTTCCTGCTCACTCAGTTTGGGTTTCCCTAGCAATATCAGCATTCCTTCAGCTCTAACACAATATGTGTTAAAAAGAGGAGAAAAGGAATTAAATTTCCCGGAACATACATCCGGGCTACTGAATGAAGGGAACCCTGTGTAAACACAGGTGTGAAAACAGATAGAGAAAGGGAAAGACAGCAGGGGGACAAGTCTTATCTTGTGTCCTTTGTGATTGAGAGGAATTTTGCCAGTGACCACAAGAGTAGGATAAGACCACACTGAACAATCAGTCCCCTGTGCATCAGCAAGAAAGCAAATGAAGTAACAGCAGAGTCCTGAACGAGTTTCCAGAAAGCCTTGTTTGAGTAAAATGTGCTGAGCCTTACTGGTTGGAGAGTGGTGGATTATTCCTTTCTCTTTTCCCTCTGTAGGCATCTCAGGCCCACTGTAACACACCAGTTCAGCATGAAGGCAGCTCAGCACATGCTTACCTGAATCAGGACTGCGTGCTCAGTGTTTCCTCTCACTTCATAGGGCTGGAAGCCAGAGGAGGGGAACAGGACCTCATGAAACCACTCCACTTACCTAACTCCTCTGCACTAGTTTTCTGACAGCTGTGACTTTTGTATTTGCAGGGGTAATGATCTCAGCTGAGTTATGAAATGGCAAAAAGCTGTTTTTCTCCTTTGTTCCCCAAGCAGGAAACTGCTCCTTGTAGCGGAGTGCATGGGAACACCAGCAGACTGCATCTGGGGTGAGGAGTATGCACAGAAGTGGAGGGTCACAAGGCACTGGGGAGTAAAAGGACTTTCCAGAAGGGAAGGAGAAATTGCAGGGCCAGATCTTTCTGTGATAACTAAAGGAGCCCTAAGAGCCACAGGAAGGAAATTGTTGGAAAGGATTTATTTTAATTAATGCAAACTTCTCTTTAGTTTATTATACTCCTGCATGTTTGTTGTGATTAATCATGAGAGACTTTGATCAACTTATATATTACTATGGATGGACTCATTCTGTAAGAATTTACCACCGCAAAAATCAGAATTGTCTCATAACAGTAAGGCAGTTTCTATCAGTATGTTGGTATAAGGTAAATTAGACTAGTATTAGGCTTATTAGATACATTAATAATTCTGCTCTGTAAAACCTCAGTAAATGAGCTAATCTCTATAAGCAAAAGACTCATATTCTTGTGCTTCATCTCAAAAGACATCAAAATCTTTGTGTTTTACTGATTTTATCTCTAGTGAAGAATTAATACACAATCTGTTCAGTAATTCCTCTTGTCACAAGAAGAGTAATTTCTAATCCAATCACCTGGAGGAGAAGGTTCAGTAGGATTGAAATCTGGCACTTTCCTATCTACAATTTACTACTGGGATTATACCATAAATGAGTCTGAGCTACCAAAGTATTAAAGAGAAACCCAAATACACTCTGAGACAGAGAGAAAAAAAGGGAGGAGCTCTCATTATCCCCTGATGTGTACTTAACAAAGATTTTGCATTTTCAGTATTGTTACAGTAGATACTCAGGACAAGATGACAAAAAACACTTAGCCATCGCAACATCCTCAAAATACAATTGCTAACATTTTTGATCTGCTTCCTTATTCTTAATTCTCCATCCCAAGAAGGCTGAGTTCAAGTGTTGAATTCAAGTTTTAGTCTCAAGCTTGCAAATCAATATAGCTGCAAACACATGTGCAGTCAGCTTTTCCTACCCACTGTTCTAAAGGGATAGGTGTAAGCACCTTCCCACTCTCTTCCAGCTTCTGATGGTTGTTCAGACATGTTCTTGTCCCTTGTGTTTTCCTCCCTTTCCCATCAAACTCTTGCCCATGATGTTCCCCTGCACTCTCAGCTCTTCCATCTTGCATTTCTTTGCACCACACACAGCCTGACTCCTACCTCCAGAGTTGTGTCTGTGTTGATATCTATCTCACTCCTCACACTCTTTGTGTTTTTGTCCTATATGTTAACATCATCCAGACCATTCTATTTATTCTCTACTGACCTTCTTTGTTACATTACTCTCCCTACAGAGTCAGCTAGAATGAGAAGGTCATAATTTCTTGGATGAGGAATTGGTTGCATGGTTGCATCCAGAGGGTAGTGGTCAGTGGCTCAGAGTCCTGATGGACATCAGTGACAAGTGGTGTTTGGCAGGAGTCCATATTAGGAGTAGTGTTGTTCAGTATCTTCATTAATTACACAGATGAAGGGATTGTCTGCACCCTCAGCAAGTTTCCAGATGATACAATGCTGAGTGGTGTTGTTGACATACCTGAAGGACAGGATGTCATTCAAAGGGACCTGGACAAGCTCGAGAAGTGGGTCCTTGGGAATCTCATGAGATTTAACAAGACCAAGTGCAAGGTGCTGCACTTGGGTCAGGACAAACCCCAGCATCAACACAGGCTGGGGGATGAACAGATTGAGACGGCCCTGGTGAGAAGGACTTGGGGGTGCCGGTGGATGAGGGGCTGGACATGACCCAGCAATGTGCACTTGCAGCCCAGAAAGGCAATTGAATCTTGGGTTGCATCAAAAGCAGCATGGCAAGCAGGTTGAGGAGGTGATTCTTCCCCCCCCACGTTGCTCTGGTGAGGTCCCAGCAGGAGTGCAGAGTCCAGCACTGCACTCCTCAGCAAAGCAAAGACATGGAGCTGTTGAACCGACTCCAGGGGAGGGCCACCAAGATGATTAGAGAGTTGGAGCATCTCTCCTATGAGGAGAGGCTGAGAGAATTGGGTTTGTTCAGCCTGGAAGAGAGAAGGATTAAGGGTGACATAATTGAGGTCTTCTAGTACCTGAAGAGAAAAATTCTTTACTGTGCGGGTTGTGAGGCACTGTAACAGGTTCCCCAGAGGAGTTGTGGACTGGATGTGACTGTGAGAAACCTGGTGTAGTGAAACGTGTCCCTTACCTTGGCAGGAAGAGCAGAACTAAATGATCTTAAACCTTTAAGATCATTTAACCTTTGATGATCTTAAACCTTTGAACCCAAGCCATTCTATCATTCTACGATGATTTCCATTGACAGCAACCTTGTTTACCTTCATATGGAAACTGTTTCATTGTGAGAAGTTTCTCTTGTATTCATAAAGAGACAAGATGAAGCTATGCTATGCTGCAGGTGGCAATAATCTCATTCCCAATAATGGGGAACTAGAAGACATTTTAGAAAAAAGAGGAAAAATTAAGGAAGACATAAAAAAATATCCAGAAACATTTCAGAAAAATTATATATGCCCCAATTAAAAATAAATCCAATAAAAGCATCTATAAAGTCTTAAAATCCTGGAATTCTCCAGTGGTAACAGTGGTTTACATAATTTCATTGATGTGCAATATAGTGAAAATTAGTTTCATGTATTCTTCCTTGTCTAATTCCTGTCCCTTTCATAGAAGGTCTCATAAGCATATCATATAAGGGGAGGGATTATAAGGTAAGGCAGTAAAATGTTACTGTTTTCTACAAATGCCAGTAAAAGACAAATGAAAATGGATTGACCAGAATCCTTATTAAACAATCCTTCCACTGGTCCATGCTTGTTCAAGACATAGTTTATAGCATTCTGTAAAACATTTTCTCTGTGGTCATTACTGAAAAGTTTGAAGGAACATAGTCAACCTCAAATCAAACTCTTTTTCTGCATATGTTGTTGGCATCTAATAATTGGGGAAATATAGCTTTTTGATATGCTGACTGCAAATCTGATGGAATGTAGACTGGTCAGCATTTCTCCCAAATTCCTGACATCAAAGGGAAAGGTGGGGTGAGGGCAGGGAAAATATGGCCTAGGAAAAAGATAGTATCAGAAATTATTTTCAAAGTCCTACTAGCACTTGGAGTAGATAGGCAGGATGATAATGTCCTTCAACCAACAGTCTGAAAGAAACCCTTTTTGGGATGAAAATCAGCATTCTACACACTCTTGGGGTAAGTAGTGCTCCTGCACACAAAAGTTCAAGAAGACTAGATTTGTGAACACACGTGAAGGTTAAGGGACAGGAGAAACTAGTGGGGAAAGAGGCAGACAGTAATCAAGCCCAGATCTATTGAGAGCTCTCTCTAAAGTCACCACTCTGCATGTTATTGAAAAATCCACAGAAAATGTATGGCAGGGATGTAGTCTGATTAATCTATTTCACTGGTGGTTATCCAGGCACGTTCTTTTTAAGAATTACCAACCAATTGCCACATTTATCTAGTTTTCTCTCAGACCAAACCATAGGGAAGCCTGTTTTTTTAACTAAAAACAAAGACCAGCCAAGAGAATTTAAATGTTTAGCAGCATCTCAGTCTTCAAACCTCCAGATATTTCTTCTCTTTTTCACTGCAACTTTTGGTTTGCCAGGCTTTTGCTCTCCCAACAGTCTTCATTCAAATACTAGTGACACTGCTTTGGTTCTTAAATCTTGGCTTTCACACTAATCTCCAGTTCTCTCATAACTTAAGGGTTGTTTTTTACTGTTAAGTTTTTTTACCTAAGCTTTTTACTGATATCATTGTAATAATATCCAAACACTTTACACATTAAACATTTCCAAATACAAGGCAGGATGCTGGTGAAATCCTCCATGTGCTTTGGAGGCTAGCCTGGCCCTTCAGGGACTCCCAAATATCCCCAGAGCCAAGGCCTCCAGATAATTCATCTCTGAGGCATACCTGACATCCACAAGTTAGCATCTCTGAGCTGGAACAAGGAAATTTCAAATCGGAAGACATTTAAAAATTGAAAAAGGATCTGTTTAGGCATGGCACATCCCTATTACCTATGTGCCCTTTACTTCCTTCTGGGAGTAAAAGTGTTGATACTGATTTATTGTGTCAGACCTGGGAGCTATACAGATAGATTTTTATAAGTTGCATCTTCTTAAACAGCACCTGAGCCTCAGATTTTTCATGTCTCCATAGGCAAAAACAGAGGTTATTGGTTTTAGGATTTGAACACGGGCTTGCTCTTCTGCTATGCAGTGTTTTCTTTGTCTTCTTTGGTCAGAAAACTCTACTCAGATTCTGATACACATTTCAGGGAAATACTGTGTTTTCCAGAAAGATGAGAATGTTAGAATTATTTCTTAATTTCTGTTTTTCATTATCCAAATCTTTTGAATTCACAGCTATCAGAGGAGCAGCTTGTTTCCTCTCTTTTCAGTCACAGAATTATAGAATCATAGAACAGTTTGGGTTGGAAAGCATCTTAAAGAGGGTTCCAACCCCCTGCCATGGCCTGGGATGCAATTCACTAGATCAGGTTGCTCAGGGCCCAATCCAGCCTGTCCTTGAACACTTTCACAACTTCTCTGAGCCAGAATCTGAAATACACTTTTGGAAATTCACAACACTATATGGTGTTTTGTTACAACAGATCTGAGCCACACCACTTTGGATCTTAGGGCACTTCGATCCTCTTGTTCTCTCTCACTGTGCACTTGCCCTTCCTTTCCCCTCCTCACTTCTCCAGGCTACAGGAGCAGCTATCACCTTCCATTTGCCGGAGCAGCTGTCAGGCTTTGGATGTATTTGCACCCATTTTTGCAACACCTGTCTCATCCCAGCTGCAGTTCAGATGAGCAAAAGTGCTTTGGTATGCAGTGCAGTAAGTTCTTGTGGTGTTGCAATACTGCAAGTAGCTTCTTTTTTCGTCTGCATTCCTGTTAAGAAGGGTAGTGGATGAACATGATGAGCTAAATAGTTGTTTGCACTGCAATAACAGGCTGACAGTTATGTAAAATACTTTCATGTACAATCTCCTCTGATCCTCTGCTGGTACAGAGGAGTATTATGTCCAGATTCAGCACACAGGCTCTTGCAAACTCATTTTCATAAACTAGGGCACTGGTAAGCAGAGAGGAGACCAAGACCAAGGTTGCTCTGTTTCTTCATTCTCAGCATTTACCTTTTGTTTCTCCTTAATCTCCTGTCTTCAGCACCTACACTTTAATCCCGTGGGATAAGCACAAGACCTCTATACCAAAGTGCTTCTACAAATATCAGTGATACAAATCACCTTGCAGAGGCTACTGCAGAGTGACAAGGTCTGCTGGCCAGATCAGTAGGAGTTGCTTTAGGGTATTATTCTAAAATGAGATTAGTTGAGTAAGTCTATAGCCCAAGCCAAACACTGAGCCCAATTCACCTTTCTAAGCTTCCCCACTCTATATACCAGATAAATGACACTGATTAGGCTTTCAATTGAACATTTTCGGAAAGTCTTTCAGCTCATTTCTTGGATGATTCATGGAATTCAACAGAAAATTGATAAAATGACCAACCTCAAGGGCAGCAGTAGTAACATAAATGTTCAATCAGCTTCTGAAAACCAGCGTTGGTGCTGCTTACAGAAGCTGACACCAATTCTATCGCATAAAGACAATTTACAGTCAAAAGGAACAACTTTTTTATACTGGTCAATTTTTATGTGTAAAAAAGAAATTGTTTTCATCCAAATATAACTATTCAGATGCCTTCATCTAAAAAAAAAACCCCTTTTTTCCTTGGGATTACCAGATTAATTTAGTTAGGATTAAAATCCATGCCTTGTTTTTATTAATATACATCTGTTAGAGAGTTACCTAGTCTGATACGGAGTCCAATCTGTCACAATTTCTCATAATATAGAAGAATACAATTTGCTAGGTGCTAAAAAAAAAAGGTGAAAAAGCACTAATAACAACCTGAAATATTCATGAATTACAAAAATATACCATGTCAATGCTGTTTTCTTATCCATTGCCTAATTTTGCAAACCTTAACATGATTTTTACCTTTAGATTTATGATCAAAAAAACTGAATTATTTTTTAAAGATTAATCCTGTCAATTTAACCTTTAAAAATCTATAAAATTACTATGTCTATCATGATATTTTTATTTAAATACTCTCTGTTAAATAACAGTGCTCTTAATTCAAAATAACTTCAAAAATCTGGAAGGTCATTCTGCATCTTCAGCAGCTGTCCTCACAACAGTAAGCAGTCTCTGAATACTTTATTCAGAAGTATTTTGCTTACCCTTCAATATAGTTTGAATTACTCAGGCAAAAGACACGTAGTAGACTTATTCTCAAGTCTCTTTTTGTCTGTTATCTGAACATGTTTTGTTCTAGAGCATTCACTTAATTGTTACTATTCATTTTTTCCTACTCACCTCCAAAGTAAGAGCCATCTGTCAGCTTCAGCTCCTTGTTGGATTTGGTGATGACACCAGCAACACCGTGTTGAATGAAATACATCTTTTTACCCACAGCCCCTTCTCGGATAATATAGTCTCCAGGTTGAAACACCTCAAATCGCAGCTTGCTTAGCATGGCAGTTACAAAATTTGGGTCTGCATTAGCAAAAAGAGGCATTGTAGCAACCAGCTTCCGACAGTTGAAGTTGACAATCTCCTAAATGGGAAGGAAAGACCATGATAATAATTGTCAGTAAACATGTATAATATGAAGTGCATTGAAGAAAAGACTTTCTGCTCTCTTCACAAAGAATTTCTTTATGCTCATATTGGACTTTTCTGTGCCTGTTTTATAAAATATTTTCATCTGTTTCTAATGAAGCGATTGAAACAAAAGTGCAGTCTGACTTGTATTTCTGGAGTTAAAGGCTGTCTTCTGTTCACATGTTATTTATTGCTCCTATTGGAATTTAAGGGAAAACTATGACAGAAAGGTAAAAATTAAATAGGAATTGCACTGCCTGATAACTAGATTAGCTGTTGCAATAACTATATTAAGTGATAAAGTTATGTAAGCCCTGTGTTTTCAAATTATACACCAGTAGCAACTTTCTATTCTGAAGTAATCCAGTTGTAATATAAATGTACATTGCACTTAGTTAGTTGAAATCATCAAGAAAAATTCCTTCCCACTTTTTAATTCATTTTATATGAAACACAGAGGCATACATTTATGCCCTTCAAAGAGATGGTTACATAGCAGACCCCTACGTGCAGAGAGCACAACTACTTTCCTAAGGCCTTAGGGGTTTCTTCCACCAAGAGCATTTATATTTACAGAGCCAACTATGAGCAAATCTATGTGAAAATAGTGCCAAAAAGCTATAAGTGTCCTTGCTTTAAATAAAACACCCCCCTGAAAGATTTCTGAAATATTTTGAAGCTCATTCTAGCAATGAGCTAGAATGTGGTAGGAAATTAACATGGTCAGTTGCCATTACAGATTTAACAGTGTATTAAAGAGCTGAGACTAATGACTATTACACATAGAGAGGGGCTCAGGCAGGCAACATCTACTGAGGTAGCAAACCCAATATGACAGAAAGAGCAAGTATAATCATCTGTTCATAAATGAACACAAAACAAATAAAAGAAAAATAAAAGCAGCAGTCACCTAACTGCTTTTTAAAACTAAAATTGTCAGTGGAGTACCCCTAGCATTTCTTACACTAAACCAAGGCTTTGAGATTGATGTAAAGGAAACATCCCACCCACCAGTGCTCTCATTGCCTCGACTGAGACCCACTGCACTCCTGCTGGAAGGACCTTTTTCAACCTCCCATGCATCTGCTGCCTCATATATCTCATACATCCCATGCAGACAGCTCTCTGAGCATGAAGCTCGGATATGCCTATCCACAGATCAAACAAATTCTTTTCTTCCTGGAGCCCCACAATGTAATATCCTGCTTGCAGACAAGTTCAGATAATTACACAGCATAGATATAGTGAGTTCTTCAAATCAGTCCCTGGCCTCTGGGAAGAACATGGGAATTCTCCTTCGAAGGGAAGCCATTAGTTAATGAGACAAATGCATGAAGAGTGAAGACAGTGAAGAATCAGCCACCCTTCCCTGAGCAATTACACCCTTTCCAAATAACTCCAGTGGAACTTAAAAAAATAAATCAGAAAAAATGTCTCACCAGGCACCTCATGAACTCATCTTCCTTGTGAAAACACATGGTAAATTTAATGCAAGATATCTGCTGTTTGCGTGAATCGAAAAATTATCTTAAGTAACAGTACTGCAAGGTGTGAACTACCAGATAGGTGACACTCAAATCAGTGAATACTGCTGTGTCATTAAGTCAAGAGGGGTAATCCCAGGCTACTCCTTTAAGTATGTTCTGTATGAGGGAATAAACATGATACTAAGATTCCAGCTGGCTCTCTTTTCTAAAGGATGAGGAAAAGCTTGTTTTCCTTCTTGTTTAAACACTACACTTCTCTCCCAAAGGAAAGTTAGTCTCTTCTCCCACTACCAGCAGTATGGTGGCATCAGGCAAGGAGCCCCAGACTATATCCTCAGCTCCCTATGAGACTTCCTTACTGCAGTCTTGGCTGATGCTGGCAATATTACTTGTCTTGCCTTGCTCAGGGACTTTTCAGTAGGCTTGCTGCTTGTTTTCTGTTTCTGAAGTGAATAGCTTGTCCTGTATGCCCAGGAGGCAGAGAAAGGAAATTACTAAAGAAAGCTAAAACTGACTGGAAATTATATAGAAGCTGCTGGGGAAGCACAAAAAAAGGCTGTGAGAGTAGAAAGTTCAACTACAGTCAAATTAGGAAGAAAGAGTAAAATAGACCTAGGTGGAGTAGTACTAAGAAAGAAAATGGGAAGAAAACAAAAAGAAGAAACACAAAGACCTAGAAAAAAAAATGAAAATAAGGCAGGAAGATTGACTTTAAAAACAGATTGAGAAACGGAAATTGCTTGAAAAAAGTGACCAGTGGAGAACAAAACCTGGAGAATATGTGTCTGGAGTGAAAATTGAGAAGTAGGGCAGATGAAGTAAACAAGAGGGAAATTGGAAAAAGAAGAGAAAAAATTATCAGTAACATGTCTTTAAGAGTACCATGGGAGAGAGCATGATACAGAAAGAGGGGAGAATTCAGAGCTACATGACTCCTCTTCATATAGCCGGTCCAGCCCATCCAGAAACGAATTCATCTCATCTTGGGAATCCCAACAAAACACAGCCTTGACACAGGATTTTCACCTTTGGAATCTCATGTCCTTTTATAGTTCACTCCTCTGCCCGCCATTCTCTCTCATTATGAAATCTATATCTGGATATACCCATGTATACACACACATTATCCTGCTCAGCCTGAGTTGCCTAATGAGGGTACCAACATAGCTACAAAACCACCCTGCTGTGGTAATTTCAGCTGTTATATCCTAGTAATGCATTCATTCTGTTGATTAGTTTTCTGTGAAAGTTTGTGCTAAAGTGCAAACTTTCCTTATTTAAGATGGTAGAAGGTGGAAAACTACTGAGGGAGAAAGAAATGTGTCATTTTTAAGTGCTTTGTTTTTCTTTAAAGTGTTCTTTTATTTAAATATGAGATCATTCAGAGCAAGTAAAATACCTTTCCCTGAGTCTTAATCACAGGCAGTGCTGCAATTTCAGATTCCTGTGTATTACTTTAAATACCATCTTGGGGAGAAAGAAACAGTAAAGATTATGAAAGTGTTTTATGTAACTCAGAAAGTGCTAGGATAAAAAGCTCTGTGCTTTAAAAGAGAGGTAATAAAATAACAAATTGACAAGATTTGACATTTTGTGCAGAGAAAAATCTTTCACTCATATTTTTTTTCAATTCTTTGAAGCTAGATTGCAACCAAATTATGCTGCCCAATATGGTATCTTAATTGAAGGAGATAATAATGATTTTGTCTGGCCTCTACTTGAAGAAAACACTGAATGAAGCCTGAGGAAATGATTAGGGAAGAAATACCAAATGAAGCCTGAGGAAATGATTAGGAATGCATTATAAAGCTGAAATGGTTAAAGAGCGAGAATTATTTCAGACAAATGAGACTTTTTTTTTTCTTTTATTTCAGACAAACAAGCAAGAGTTGATCTGGTCCAAGTGTTGTTCTCTGTTACACAAGAATTAAGTTAGAGGTGCAACGGTCTGCTTTATTTAAGAGACTGCTTAGATAATTATACTGGCTCCTTCTCCTTTGTAGTGTATTGGAGTATTGTGTATATCACAACCTTCCTGCATATTTTTTTAAACTGATATTAAAGCATCAGATACTATCATTTTGTATGAGTTCAATATTTCTTGATGAATGCTCTGAAGCATCTCAAGATGTTACAGAAGCAAACACAAGTGTGTCCTAGGTGTGATTGAGGTTCTCTCTAAGAGTTTTTAGGACCTTTTCTCCAGAAGAGTTTTAGCTGGAGGTAGTGTTTTTAGTTGGAGTGATAAGAAAATGCTGTTGTGATAAAAAAGGCAAAGTTCTTGAAAGATCTGTATGCCTGAAAACTTCTTTACCTTTTCTCAATAATCAACTGAGCTAATAAAAAGTACTACTTCCATCTACGAACTATGTCCTTATGTGTAGGCCACCAAAGTCTGTTTATGACTACATAGAAAAATAGCTTAGCTACATACTATTGCAAAAATCTAGTGCATAACTGTAACAAAGAATATTTTTTCTGACTGTTCTTCCTTTAAACTCTGCTTTCAACAGATAAGAAACTTAATCAGTCTTAATTTCCTGATCATCAAAAGGAAGAAATCACACTACTGAGAAAACTACTTTTTCCTCTTAGAAATAACTCACAGATGAAAGATTACTGAACCATCAACATCATTAAGAGACACTTACAGGATAAAGCATTATATTTAGGGATTTGGGTCTGTGTGAGCAGGTTAGATATGTTTTGAGGAGTCATATTCTGTATGTGTTCATGATATTTTTTAACCCGTTGGTCAATTATAGTAAAGTTTGGCAGAAGGGAGGCATCTCACTGGTACTAAGTTCTCACAGGTTTTATTACAGCAGGCAGTCAGGAGGACTAGGATTAGCACCCCACTGAGGGAATGACTACATCATTATCTAACAACTTGTTAAATGCCAGAAAATCTACATGTGGCAACGGGATGCAATATTCTTCATTTCTGGTACACCTGAAATTGTTCAAATTGCTTTGACACATTCTGTTTAATCATCTATACAGTGTTTGACTTAAAAATAAATTTTGCTTAGATGCCTTTTATGTAAGTAATAAAACTATGTACATTTTTCTCTTTGAATGGCATTGCCACAATTTTCCATTTTTCAATTACACTGATGAATTTCAATATAAATATTCTGCTTAAATTTTACTAACAAATATGGTAAATCTTGGATACCATTATTTATATGTAGAGCTGTGCCAAGAAACACTATTTTTCTTTTTTTTTTTTAAGGACTTGATATTTTGTCATTCTGTTAACATAGTTGGATACCCCATATGTGTGTGTTTTAGAAAACCTCCCTCTCTAGCCCCTTTAGTTATAGATTTTAAAGCCCAAGAATGCTATGATCTGAGGAAGCCTATATATTTGACTTACAGACAAAGCACATAGCCTGAAAAAACTTCTGATCTCAGTTGCTTTGAAATCCAGTGGTCAGCCTGTCTATTTATATTTTCAAAACCCTCTGGTGCCCAAGACCCCCAGTATACATAATACAGGTTACCCACATGCAGAAAATTCATCAGCCAGCTGTGAAATAAGCTTAGGCAGGCAAAATGAAGGAATGAATAAATAGGTTTTCCAAATAAACAATGAAGGAAGTTCCTTGCCTGGATTCTACCGGGACTCACAGGACTGAGTCAGAGCATGGGGGTTTTTTCTCTCTTGCTCTGTTCAACTCAGATTAAGACAAGTCAACCCTAAAGATGGCATACAGTAGCTAGTATTGTTCCTAAGAGAATGCAATCTTTTTCATGCATTTGCAATCAGAAGAGATATAGATTTGACGAATTATCTCTTCTTGGCTTTGCTGATTATATGTTGGCCTTCTGCATACTTTTCTCTCATTCCCTTCTTGATTAGAATTTTCTATTCAATTCCTTATAGGCATTTTTTTATGCTTTACTATTATTATTGCATTAAATTCAAATGCAGACAGAATAATCCTTTTGAGACAGTATGGTTCAACCAAACCTCCAATAAAGTCAGTCTGATGAAGGATATCCATCTTTTTCCCAGCTTGTTAATTGATTTAATGAAGCTTAAGGAAGTGCAGTTCTGTGCATCTCAAGCTTCTCTTTGGATCATCCATTATATTTAGAAGATTAAAAAAGAGCAAAAGAATGAATAAAGACATTATCTATGCACCCTTTCATTCATCCAACTGTCTATCCATTAACTATTTTAAAAAGGAATTTAGCTTTCATCTTCTTCAATGTTCTGAAATGTTCAATGCTGCTTAAGTTTGGTTTCCAGCTTGGAAAAAGATGAGAGGCTTTAAAATGCGAGCCGCTATACAGGCAGTATTTCAAGGCAATCTGTTATAGAGAGATAGCCAGCCTAATTTCAAAACATTGAGAAGTCCTGATAATTCTGATAAGTACTTAAAGTTTGGGCCAGCTGACTAATCTATACTTCTTGAAGGTTTCACTTTCTGAACTGTTTTGATGAACAAATTTCCTGAATATTCTTAGTAAAAAACATCCAAGTTCATTACAGGAGATAGTATAAAATTAGTGCTGTATCATAACAGCAGTTGCTGTAAAGGCCATTCCCTTTTATTAACTGAATAAATAAACATCAATTTGCAAAAGCATTTAATTATTGCAGTTTTCTGCACCTGAGTAACAAATATCTTCTCTTCTATTTGTGTGTGTGTGTATATTGGAGAGTTATACTCACTAATACTATATAGTACTTAAATTATATCTTGGGCAGGGCAAGTTAAAACTGAAACCTTCCATTTAGTAGGTGTTTTAAATATTGAAGTTGCCCCATTATACCAGTGAGACTACATATTTAAACACATGTATCTAGACACGGTAGAAAGTGAATCCTAAAAGACATGAAGTTGAAAAAATCCTATTGGTATCCATATCCTATTGATATCCATACCAGAATTTTTTGTTAGTACATTGAAGAGTGGCATGAGTTAGACATCATGTTTGCTGTCTA
Organism: Campylorhamphus procurvoides; assembly: GCA_013396655.1. Classification (NCBI taxonomy): domain Eukaryota; kingdom Metazoa; phylum Chordata; class Aves; order Passeriformes; family Dendrocolaptidae; genus Campylorhamphus; species Campylorhamphus procurvoides. The sequence goes on along the minus strand of WBMV01004946.1, from coordinate 230,916 downwards.
ATGAATGATGCATACTTCATGTTTTTCTAAAACCATGATTAAGAAACAGGAGAAACGTTTGTTAACAATCACTAAACTTTGTCTAGTCTGCTTCCTCACAGGTTAATATCTACCGTACCACTGCTTTTCCACTGTCTTTGGAGCTTCCAGTCACCTCTTCTAGCTGGTTCTAGAAACCATTCGCATTATTGTGCATTTGTACTGAAACTCAAGTGGTAACACCTGACAACACCAATCAATCTCTGGATGACCTTGTATGTAATCCGTGTAGCAACTACTATTTTTTAAACACTACATCCTTCCAAATAACCGCTCAATTGCCACTTACAGGTTTGTTGAATGAAGAGTACCTCTTATATTCACAAAAGTGAGATTTCACTGACTGTCTGAAGAAAAACGGTTTTGTTCTAGAACAGTGCTGCTGTTCTCAGGACAGTGCTTGATTCACCTGATATTAAGGAAGAGTAAGTGTGCATGAGAGAAAGAAAAAGAGTAGTGGACAGTGGAGTTTCACAAAGGCAGCCTGAGTCACACGTGTGTAAATTATTAGGTGAAATATATTCATTGGAGTGCTTTGCTGTATAAAATTTTTCTGTCAGAATGTAGAACAGCATGAAAAGCCTGAATAGTTTCTCTTGTTGAAGAAAAGGAAGACCATGAAGAGAATAACTAGTGGATGAAAGTAGGGAGGAAAAAAAAGTCTATGTTTGAAGCTACCACAAGGCTGGCTGGGAGCTAAAATGAATTACTGAAGCAAAGAACTAGTCGACAGGGAAATATAAACATACCTTAGAAGAAACGGAAAGTTATGGCTTGAATATAAATTTTTGAGTTGACTCATTTCTGATTTGGCCTGTTTGATCAAGATCAGAAACAAGCTGGATAAATGCCAGTTAGCTGAGCTTTAACTATCCACACTGAAATTATGTTTAGTGTTTTTAAGTACATTTCAGTTTGCATCTAATTTGATTTGTAACTATTCAATGAAGGCCTACTCTATGTTATGTGGGAGAAACACTGAACTTCTAAGTTTACTTAACACACAAAATTTAAACATTGGTACACCAGGTATATGCCACATCTTAAAAGTGGTGAAAAAGAGCTTTTGTAACAATGACATTTATTTAGATTTCTTAGTCAAATGTGTGACAGGATCCTGAATGCCCATGTGTGTATGTGTTGGAATATTTACAATGCCCACTATAGATGTACACATCTATATATAACAGAAGGCTATAAAAAGAAAGATAAGGAGGATGCAAAATCCCTTTCTAATTCTGAATGAGCCTTCGTCACTGCTTTGCAATGTGAACTGGGACAAGCTAGTTGTAAGACCATCTGAATTTGCCTTCTAAAGGAAACTACTGCCAAGCATGCTGGAGTGGGATCAGGTGCAAGGGCTCAGTGATGTTATGTTGTGAGTAGCAACTTGCATCACGGGTGTAAGGAGCCCATGACCCACATTCAGCCGCTGCACCAGAGTCCAAGGATGCAGAAGTAGAAAAGTACTGAAAGTGCTGATTTTAGAGCCCTGTTTTACAGTGAAACAGGAGGACGGTGCTCTGTTGTAAGGGGATATGGAGAGCTGGGTCCAGAAAAGATATGATTGGTTCGTAAAAATGGAGATGAAGTTTCTGGAAATAACTTAGTAGAGTGTCAGCTAGAGAGCTCTCAAGACAGAATTTGCTTCAGAATACCATTATGGGGGTATTCTGCAAGCAAGGGGGGTGGTAAAGAGTGGAAGAAATTCTGAGGAATGCAAATGATAGCAGCAAAAACAACCTCAGTAGCAGATCATGTGGAGGAAAGAGAAGGCAAACTGGCAGGAGTGGACTAGTCAATATGTATTAGCAGTAACAGCTAGAGTAAAAGTAATGCCTTAGACCTTAAACATCTAATAGGCAGACACACTAAATAATGGCATGGTACCAGAGTCACAAAAAAAGAGTCACATTAGAACTAGGACCCAAATCATGGTCAAGACTTGATAGATCAAGGATGCACAGGGCATCCTCAGCATTTATACATCCTGAAAAGCTTTGTTCTATGGAGCGTGGACAGGAAGCAGCTATATAAATAATAACAAGAAATCAGGAGAGATACCTATGGCCATCTGCACTTACTGTTTCTCTGTTTGCTCTCTGAGGCCTTAAATTGTCATAGTTGTGATTTCCCTCCAGGAAAGCACTAAAAGAAGGGGGCCTGATGACAGCAGTGCACTCAGGAACTGCCTTTTGCATCCGTGCATGAGACAGCGAGCCACAGGATGCCGGTGCATAGGAATTTCCAGGTTCTTCACATTACTTAAATATTCTTTTTCAAAACAATTTCAGTTCATCTGCTTGCCCAGAGTTTTAAATTTCTTCTTATTATTAATATAATTTATTAATAGCATTTAAGTATAATTACATTACTCACAGTGAATTAAACATAGGCTGAGGTTTATATCCATAATAATATGCTCTAATAATTTATTCAAAAGATTTTCAAATGATGTTAAGACTATAGCTTAATCTCTACCTTTATGAATAAATTTATCTTTTACATTCATTTTTTTATGGTAGGAGAGCCCTTAAAACCCCTATAACTACAGTTAATTTTAAATTAATATATTCTAAATATAGACTGATGACGTAGTGAATATGTGTTGAGGCACATGGCAGCATTAAAAACAAGAAGACCATACTGGAGTACCTAATGCAATATATGCACTTACTATAATACAAAGATGTCAACGGAGTATTATATAATATTCCTCTCATATATACATCTTGCACATCTGTTTGTGTGTATTGCCAGAAAGTTGGTGTGTGTGAATATATATACACCTATATAAATATGTATATACATGCTCTCCCACAGATGTATTTATGTAAGAATGTATGTGTTCGTACATTGAATGAAAAAAATCAAAGTTTAACTAATTAATGTCTCCCATTAGAGCTATATTTCAAATTATTTTTATTTATATATTTAGAGGTTAATATACCTCATGTAACACTGTGTGCTTGTATAACTGAAGTTATAATCTACAAGCAAAGAGGTGAGAGGAAAGAAGATTCTGCTCTGAGTCCCAATTATGTTCTTTGCAAATGAAATGTCCTGATGTTCTATATTCTGCAAGGACACATGATCTGTGTCTATTTTCAGTGAACATCTTCTCACATGGTGGCCTAAAAATAGGCCAGCCATGAACTTTAAATAATGGCTCAGGAAGGGTATTAACCTCTTTCTCACATTCTAAGTTTGTCCCTCTGCTCTAAGTATCAATATTATGAAGAATGTATCTGGTGTTAGCGAATGACAAAGCAAGCTACAAAGACCTCCATTTCTGCTTCTCTACAGTTGTCATTGTCTCTTAATTCCCTTCAAGGTCTGTTGTATATATTAAGCTGTCCACACACAATACTGACAGCATTTCTTTTCCTCTAAGTAGAGAACCTGTTTTCTGCCAGGTAAAAGAATGAACTAAAAAGAATGAACTATTTAATTTCCAGTACTGCAGGGATGAGAGACTTTCTACTCTTGGTGAAATGTGGATGATTATGAAAACGCTTATTTTTCATAAATACACAAGTGTTTATACAATGTGTGGCAATGAGGGGTACAACAAGGAATTGGATTTTTGTTTCAGGGACCGTGGATGTCTGTATTAGCCACTGTATTTCCCAAATAATCTATTACAACTCCCAGCGCACAATGCATATCTTTCAAATGTTTCTCAGTAATTCTACTCTTTTCTTACTATTTTAATAAACACAGATACATATTTCCATCCTGATTTTCAATTTAGTACAAGAAAAAATGTCCACTGAAATAAACTTGTTTCATACATGTAAGCGACATCTATGACATAACAGAAAAAATAGTTTCCAGTTGCACAGTTAGCTAAACACTGCCACACGAACTAAAATAAAAACTGTGTATTACAAAGACTGTGACTTTTCTTTAAATTGATGTATTTATCACACAGGTATTTATTTTACCTACAAAATATTTTAGTGTTCTAGCAAGGCATGATCCACTGCTTCAAATGTACTATACTGAGGGCGCAAACATGCAATGATCAGCTCATAAAACTTGCAAATGTTTGTGTCTTAGGGCACCTTATTAGTATCCTTCAACCATCCATAGTTTTTTGCTTGTCACAAAGGAGGGAAAAGAAAAATGAATTTATTGAAGAGAAAATGAACAGACTTCACAGAAAAGCCGTGATTAAAATCCTCTTTGCCACTCCTTGTCAGTCAGTGCTCTACTACTGCCAAGGCTGGCTTAGGATCCCAGGACTGAGTGAAGGTATAATGAAAGAGGTAGAGACAACAGATAAAAACATTGCCTTGAACTCACTCCAGGAGCTACCAGGAAGCCTGTACCTGTAAACACAGTGCCAGACTCCACATTTTGCACCAGCCTTTAACTTCACTCATCTCTGAGACTCTCAATCACTAAAAATATCAGATACTGAATTACTTCAGTGTTGGCCACTTATCTTTAAATGAAACAAGTGTAATTCAACACCTTGTGTATCCATAGCTATGCTAAATTTAATTACCTGTCCATTTATAAATAATTTCCAAAATTTTAATTCAATTCCCACTTCTATTTAATCTCTTCATAAAAAGAAGATTACACTTTCAAAAGATTATTTTGCAACTGTAGAAGAGACTCCTGATTTTTCAGGTATTAAAGAAAATCAGTATTTCAACTTTGACTTAACTACAAAACAATTAATGGAAAAAAGATTTTAATTATTTGTTTATTGCATTTTCTAGATAACAGCAACAGTATAAAACTACAGATTAGACAGAATTTTGTACAGGTTTTAAGAAAGTGTAGAATTTTTTGTTGTTCAAATAGCACCAGGATAAAAGAAAAGCAATGATCTAGCACTGCCTTAAAGTGCAGAATTTAACTTGGATATCTCCCACAGATTTAATCAGATTTACCTTCTAAAATCATCAGTATACCAACTGGAAATTAAGTTCATAACTGTGTATTCAGAACAGATTTCATGCTTTGTTGTTTTTTGCTCTCCTTGTCTTTGCCTCTGAGATCACATGCTCATGAAAGGCAGCTCCAGATTTATGCATGGGAAGTGCTGTGTACCCTTCTGTATGCTGTTACTACCACAATCATAATGTGCAACTGAGTGCATAAAAATAGGCACATGCATTTGCTTCTGCAACAAACAGTTCATGGCATTGTTTTATCTCCTCTTGATGGTAGAGAGTCAGTCTTTATTTGTGGTGACTTTCATGGACAGTGACATGTTTGAAGGGTGCCCATTCAATACAGAAACTTTTGTATCACATGGCCCCCAAAGCATTTTTACTGGATGGAAATAAATATACGTTAAAAGACTTTGGCATGCTTCGGGATGTAGAATTTAAATTCCACAGTGAAAACTCATGGAAAAGATGTTCTCCCTCACCACCTCCAAGGACGAGATTTACAGGAAAGGGATGTGGGCACGTCTACACTGTGCATACATACCTGTCTTGTCTGAAGTATCTTTTCTACTGCAGTCAGAACTGCATCCTGCCCACTTTCCCCCTTTTCCTTCCCATGATTTCCTTATGCAAATGCCATGACTTTTTATTGCAGAAACACATGAGAGGGAAATGGAGAATCATGGTAGGTTTCAGAATGCCAGATCCTGCATCTCCTAACCTTGAATTAGAAGAGACAATGTCATTCCTAGCCCTGCATGAAGAATTTTAATTTACTTACTTTTCATTTATCTTCAACTATTTTCTAACAGGTTCAAAGGAACATGTGTTAATTTCTCTTGTTTTAATGTAATGGATTCATAGTCATAATTCAGGAATTAGGGCAAAATATCACCTGTTTTTAGCTAAATAAATCAAAACTTTCCACATCCTACTGAAAACAACATCTGTCAAGTCAAAGCAAGCACAGTATTAAAAGAATGTGTTTGCATAAGACCTAACTCAGAAGTTATCTGAAGTATGTTATTTTTATTTTGAAAGTCCTAAAAATTAGCAATACTATCTATAATTGCAATGGCATATTCAAACCTAATAGAAATGAACATGTTGTGGTAAGCGCTAATATACAGTAACCTTTCCTGGCTTTCACCAGAAACCACACAGAGGATAAAAAAAAGTGCTTGCCTCTTTCCATCCACTGCCCCAAGCATTACCTGGGTATCAAGTATCTGAACAATTCTTCGGTCCATTAAAAACTGAGACACAAGAGATGCTTGGAAGCACAATCCTGGACTGAGCAAGGCAATGGGTGAATTTCGCCTCTGCAGGATAGCTGCTGTTCTCCCATTGCGGTGGACCTGGTGCCCACAAAAACCTTTCAGATTCTGCTCTTCAGGTGCCTGAATAGCAGTTCAGACAGGAGTAGAAACAGACTAAATTTACTCCTCTGTAATAGGATTTGACACCTCTCTTACAGTATTTAGTCCATATCTGAATAGTCCAGTACTTTTCTCAACTTATCTTTCTTTATATGAAAGAAACTTCGTAAACTAAGATTTGCGCATTTTGCTTGTTTTAGTATATTTGAAGAGCTTATGAAAGAGCTGTCACATCTGAAATATTTATTAAACAATTGCAACAAAGGAATCTTGTAGGTGCAGTAGCATGACTGTTCGTAACTACTGAGGAGCGCTGGTGTATTATTATCTGCATTACTGGAAGCAGTTAGATGTGGTACTTGTCAAAGCATGTCTCATTTCAGGATGGATTTGCTAATAAAGCACATCAAACACAGAAGGGACTGTAATCAAAGGTTCTTGAATATGTGCAATAGCAATGAAAGTGGTTGGCAATTCAACTGCAGCATGTGCACTGGTGTGTGCGCATACATCAAGGACCAAATACACTCCCCATAGCTAGGGAAATCAAACTACATTGTCTTAGGTCTCTGGTAAACAGATTTGAGTGTACACACTGTTTGTTACCACATCACAGCTTCTGTGAAAATCATCTGGGAACACAATAATCATATCGCTTGGTGCTTACCTGCCCATTTCCACATTAAAATGGACTTTTGTTGCTATTTTTGATTTTGAAAACTTTGTCATAGTACTTTGAAAGTGGTTTTACCTAGGCCTGGTACACTTGGACTACAATTTAGGCATAATTCACACAGATATTTGTAAAATACCAATTTTTTATTTTTTCCCCATAATTTGTCAAATAAATAATGCTATGGTATATCAGCATTTATTCTGCAAGACTGACATGTGGCATAATTCACTCAGGTTTCGGTACTCCAGAGTATGAACTAAAGTTATATTTTGTGTCTCTGTGAAGGGAAAAAAAAAATATTATCCACTGGATAAAGATGGGTCCATTCTCTGTATAGACATATAAGGAGATATTTAAATGAGTTCCAATGTGATCACATCTATAACTCTAGATTTTTCTAGTTTTCTAGTTCCCCTCTTTAAGCTTTATACCAAGAATCACTGCATATTAAATGCAGAAAAGTGGGTTGCAATGAAACTATTACCTGTCTTTTATGAGATAAATTTATGGACATAAGTTGTTATGGAACTGAAATACTTGGAATTTCTAAATTTTAATATTGCCTCTCATACTTCATTATTTTAATAAAATAATTTGATTTTCTAGTATTATTTTAATGTTTGAAACTCTGTAACCCAAAATCATTGTAACTATGCTATTAATAAGGGTTGAAGCATTCTGTGGTCTAATTGCACCACATTTTGGCCTCATACTATTACTCTGGAGATGCTTCATCTTTTGTGCACAGGATTATAGTATAGTCAAAATGAGAAAATATTGTTTTGTGATTTCTAAAGATAAATACTAAATAAAAGGAAATATATTTAAAAAGGAGGTATGTTTTAATGGAAAAAAAGGAGAAGGTAAATAACTAAGAAAAATACCAATGTTACCAAACTGATAATTTTAAAATTGATTTTGAAAAGACAGAATAATTTCTTTACAAAAAAATATAATTTGTCTACATGTATCAAACTGATCTGGTTTGTGTAGCATTTTCACTTATAAATTTTCACATTATAAATTTACATTTCACAATATAAATTATAAATTTATAATATAAATATAAATTTATATTATCATTTATAAGTTATAATTTATAATATAAATATAAATTAAAAATGCAGTAATGGAAGCTTTCCATTATTTGGTTATGGGAGTGCTTTCCTTACAAGAATTGTCACAAAATGCCATTCGATGCAACACTAGGCACCATGCAAGTTATTTTGCAGAATCTTACACCTGACTCATTAGGCTGTAATAGGTACCACTATGTACTTATATTCACTATCCCCACAGGAACAACAAAGGCCAAGAATTTCACACAGTTCTGCTCGGTTCTAGAAACAGCACCATGTAAAGATGAAGCAGCTTGTTAAAAAGAAACTACAAGAAGCTTCTTATGATCTTGTATGCAAGCTACTGATGGAGAGAAATATTACATGATACACCTAGATAAACACATAAAATAATGTATTCATTACCTTGATAAACACATCAAATCATGTATTCATTACCTCTTAAGAGTTAGTTCTTACCATTACAATTAAAAAAAATAAACTTGATGGTTGGCAATGATTAAAAATTAATTATTTGTATTACTATAGTATGCTAGCTGCAGACCTAGTGCTCTCAGCTCTAAAAGGCTGTTGTCTGTACAGCCAGGAAAAAAAAATTGAAAATGGCAAGAAGCATGATCACCAGGGTGAGTTAGCTTCTATGGAGAACAGAGTTAAGCAAAATATATCTCTTTATGATGAAAACCCCACAGTTTAAGGATAAGTCTATAAAATCATAACTGCCATGCAAAAATATGTAGGAATTGATTGTATTATCACTTCTGCTACAAGAAGTAATGGCCATCAAAACAAACAAAAAAACTAACAGTTGGAGTCATATTTAATCCCAAAAGAAGGAGGTGATTTCTAACACAGTAAGAACAGGTCTGTGCTCCTTGACAAAGGATGGTGCCCTTGCAAAGAGTACATAAATTCAAGAATGCAAATAATTGCAAGAGATATGTATTAAGGATTACTCATTATTCGAATCACATCAGTCTCATAGAATCCCTCAATCTAAAAATATTATGAGCCTAGGAGAGTCATTAATGGATGCACCATAGTTTGCCCTGTTCTTTTTCTATGGGCATTCATGTAAAGCCACTGCTAGCAAGGTTGATGTCTTAGACAAATGCTAGAGCTGAGTCACTTTGAAATTGCTTATACTTACAAGATGAAACTGGTTATGCATATGTATTTAAACTTCTATAATTCAGGTGTCCTTTTGTAATATATTTCTCTTAGCTATGTGGAGTTTTTCTTATGTTTGGGTTTTTTTCTTTCTCTGTTGTCTGTACCATCTCCATTTCATGTCATGACAGTTACAAAAGCACCTTTTAGGACTAAGTCCATCCAAGGCCAAATGATGTTCAAGCATGTAGGTTATAAGAATTCAGAGTTAAAAAATGTGAACTTTAGTACCTCTGTCTGCTGAAGAACCGGTGATGGTATCTATGTAAGAGAAACATGCTAATTGTTACCAATTTCTCATTGCTACATCAAGAAACGAGAGCGACAGTTAATTGCAAATGTGATTAAAGACAGAATTTATTTCACATGTCAACTGCTGTTTGAAGATGTAGCCTTTTTTCTAAGCTAGTCAGCTAGGTTTTCTTTACCATGAGAGCATGTGTGTGTGTGTGTGTGTGTGGTATATGCAGAGAGAGTCCGGTGATTATCTTAGACTTGTTGCAGAACTTCCATGGAGCTACAGATAAGTTGGATGAATCTAACCCTACATGGCCTGGAAGAAGCAATTTAAAATCTTACATCTCTAGCAAAATTGTAACTGCCACGAGTCTCCTATTATCTTATTACTGAGAAGACTGACAGTTATCATGTAAGTTGAACTGTGAAAAAGGGGATATGCTTTTCAGTTACAGTGAAGTTTCTGAATTTAATGAAAATCAACCTTTATCCTCTATTTTTGTCAGAGAGAATGTGTCCTTAGGAACAGGTGTTCCACATCACATGTTGGAATGCATGGTTAATTCAGTTTGAGTGTGTAGAGCTGATATCATCCAGTTAACTACATTAACAGTGGAGTAATATACCCACATCGTGGAATTAAACAAACTGGGGAGAATATATAGAGTTTTTCAGTCTCATAAATGTCTACCTTAGTTCCCAGTAATTGAACACAATCTCTTTGTTAATACAAGATTATGCTTAAATGATACAGGTCAGCCACTAGTTCTTTTATCAGCTTTGAAGCATTTAGAGTCTTGTAAAATTTTAAAATGTTCAGGATTCTTTTTTCCTTTTTTTTATAAAGCCCTAGTTAACTCCCTACATAAACATGACTCTATTGTATTACGCAACAACATTAGGCACTCAGACATACGTATCAAACCTTTTCTCAGATTTTCATTATTTTAATCATTAAATCTGCTAGGAATGTTCCATACATATTTTCAGAAGTGATCATCCATCCTTTTCTACCAAGTAATTGTTAAGCTCTACTATCACCAAAGGCAATTGTCCCACTCTGCTCTGCACTGGGGCAGCCTCACCCTAAATATTGTGTGCAGTTTTGGGCACCACAATATAAAAAAGATATTAATCCTTTAAAGAGTGTCCAAAGGAGGACAACAAAGATGGTGAAGGGCCTCGAGGGGAAGCCACATGAGGAGAGGCTAAGGGCACTTGGTGTGTTCAGCCTGGAGAAGAGGAGCCTGAGGGTAGACATCATTGCAGGTACAACTTCCTTGTGGGGGAAGAAGAGGGGCAGGCACTGGTCTCTTTACTCTCATGAGCAGGAACAGAACCTGAGGGAATGGCCTGAAGTTTTGTCAGGGGTGGTTTAGTTTGAATATCAGGAAAATATTTTTCACCCAGAGGGTGGCTGGGCACTGGGAGAGGCTCCCCAGGGAAGTGGTCAAAGCACCAAGCCTTACAGAGTTCAAGAAGTGTTTGGACAAAGCTCTCAGAGACATGGTGTGACTCAGTCCTGTGCAGGGTTGAGTTAGACTCTATGATCCTGATGGGTCCCTTCCAACTCAACATATTCTATGATTTAATAAGAATATACAGCTTTATTACTGGTATTTATCATGTAAGAACTATTTTTACACCAGATTTTTACTGTTAATTCTCTGTACTGTAGCTATTTTTAATGGTTGAATATTTGCATCATGAATAATTACTTTTCTGCTAAAAAAGATCCCAAATTTTAAAATGTGGACTTAAAAAAGGTCATCACTCCCAAAGAGAGCCTAGCTGTGAGAAATTTCAGTCCATACAGTAAATTTGAATGGCTGAGAACAAGTAGTGAAAACACTGCAACTTTTTTAATAACATCTCATGATGCTATAATTATGCTGCAGTTGTATGGTTTCTTTTGTTCTGCTTACTCTAAGTGAGAAACTAATGGTTTCAGATGAATGTCTTTGTCAGAAGCTACTTTCATCAAGATAAGTATGTCCTGTGGAGACTCTGAATTTTTATCCTATGCTAAATTTCCAGTACAATCAAATGTAGGATTAATTAAAAACTTAAGAAATGCAGTAAATATTTATTCTTCAATGACACAGCTAGGCAATCCATGCTATCACCTATTATAGCCTTGTGGAGCCTTGGAATGTAAGACAAAAAATCTCATCCAATATATGAACAATGGTATCCCACATTTAAAAGGCTCTATTATCCATTAGTAACATCAAAAAGCTACTACCTGGACAACTGAACCGCACATGCTGAAGTGGCAGCTAAATTTGAAACTACTAACTAACCAACAGCCAAGTGGTGTTTTCAGGGTACAGTGAATGAGCTGTCATCAAAATTTGGACAGATTCATTGCAACACCTATTCTGGCATTGTCAGTGTCCAGTTCTTACTTTTTCTCTTCCTTTTTTTTCTTTACCTTTCTCTGGAACACTACTGTGTTTTCATCAGGGCCATGTACAACCTAATTGTAGTTGAGTAAATAATTTTTTCTTCTATAATACAGAGAACGAAGAAGACATGCTAAGTACAGCATGATGATAGCAACATCAGAAGCCATTCCTTCCATGAGATCCTGTTCTTCATCCATGTTTTGAGGGGTTCATTAATTTTTGAAAATTTTCATGCTTGATGTCTCCCCAGAAGTACTTTTTGTTTTTTAGGGTTGACCAAATTTGCCTTCTTGCTTCTAAGGTATAAGAAAAACGATGGGAAGGTAACAAGGTTAAAAGGGTAATAGACTTCACTTACAGTGAAATGCATTCCTTAAAAGCAGAAACAGATGAAACTGTTTCTGACGTCAGTCACTGAAATGTCTGTACATGCTTCTGCTCGAAACAAAACACAAGCTCCATACTGGCCAAGATTCATGTTTTGACTGTCATTGTAGTCTAGGGATAATTCCCACAATTTTCCTGTTTCTTTTCTCTTTTCCTTATGTATGCTCTCTTCTGAGTTTTTTACCTTGCTTCTTCTCCTGTTTGTTGTTTTTTTCCCTTCATTTCCACAGAGGATATCAGCCAACACCCTTGAGCAGGGCATGCATGAGCAGCACCCAACAGAAGACAGTCTGAACTATACTCCCATGAAGCAACTACTTCTGCTACAGCAAGATGAATGCTGCCTTTGTCCTAGACAAGCAATGTGCAAAGAAAATTCCAAGTGCTTGCACACATCACATCACATCATGTAAGACAGCATAACCCCCAAAACTGAAATACAGACCAAAGTTTTAGCAAAAGAGTTTTTTAATGGCTTGTATATCATATTCCAGCTTCCTTCTCTCAGGTAGAGACCATCTTTACCAAGGATGCTACTTCACGAAGCAGCTCTCACTCTGTGGTGGCTTTTAGTGGTTTTATCTACGCAGATGTGTGCTTAGCAAGAAGGGAAAGCAGAAAAAAGTTTTCACCCAGGAGCATTCTAGTCCAGCCCCTCCCTGGTTTAAAAATGGCTGAAATACATGAGTTTCTGACAATCATTAAGGATGGGACTTTACTCTTTGATATACTTGTGTGGCTCTGTGACTCTGACAGACTGGTTCAGAATAGAGTGTAAATCTGCTTATTTTTGTGTCAGTCTAAGATAAATTTAATCATCCTGGTCATTCACTAACTGGGTCAGAAGAGATGAAATGTTACTAAACAGAATCAGAGAGTATTTTAATGCAGAAACAGCAAAGATATGGAAGTTCTCTGTACCATAAAGAGCTACTCCAGTATGTTAATCTTACCTCCCTGAGAGGATCATTGAGCTCATTCAGAATGTTTTCTTCATCAAAGATTTTGCCTTGGTAGCGATGTTCATAGTAATCATGGATCTTCTGGCGCATTTCAGCAGGTAGCTTGTGGAATGACATGTACTGTTCCACTTGTTTGTACTGTCAAGATAAAAAAGACCATGGAACAATCAGAAAAAACTCCACATTTTTACTGTGTAAAGACACCTACAAACCAAAAATTCATTCATGTATCCAATTAACCTTTACATGCTTTATAAAGATATCATTTTTTATATGTCATAGAACTCACACAAACACTAGTTAATTTTATATTAGTCACATTACAGCATGCCTATAAATTACAAATACTGCTTTTAGCGGCAATGCTGATATCCAGATTAATATGAAAGTTTTAGAAGCCAAACTCTCATACTTCTCATGAGTTCCCGAAATTCCCAGGTAAACAGGAGCTGTGAAAATACACCAACACCATTTTTAGCTCATGCAGTAGACAGGAAAGCTGTAGATTAGTGTTTAGTCTGTAGTGCTGCATTCAGAGAGAGTTTAAGGTGTGAAATTTCAGAAACTGGCTATGATGAATTACTATACAACATTTTAAGGTTGTGTTATGCTTATAAAGTGACTAAAGAAGAATGTTAAAATCTGAACTAGAAAACATTCCTCAGGAGGGATGGAGAGAGGTAAACCAGAAAAACAAACATGGAATCAGGAAATAGAAACTGGGGGAAGAAAAAGATACTAGGACCTAAGAGACTCACTCAGAGGACCTCACTTCATTTACCTTGTGCATTTGGTTTTTTTGTTTCTACTAGTCCCCTGTCCTGTCTTCTGGGGGTTTTATTTGCTTGCCTTCTTCAGAAGCCTTTTTGAATAGCATAGTTTTCTAAAAATAAGGTCCTGAATTAATATCCTCAAGACGTGGATCATACTAAACGACATGATAACCTGAGACTCACAAAATGGAGTAGTTCTCTAAACAGCAAATTAAAAAATACTGCCAGAACAAGATTTCTGCCCCTCAGACCCCCAGCCTTGTCTAAGCTGAAATGGGTAAGGCATTGAGAAGGATGAACCCCATTCCAGGCTGAAAGGTGAATAAATTTGGCTGAAACTTGTAATGTAAACAGTCTTAATTTAATTTTTATTAATTTCTTTTCATGCTTAATTAGGGAATTTTAACTATTTTCAGTAGAAAAGCCAACAAAGTCCTAATTAGTATTGGCATCTCTCAAAGCAATTAAGCACATTTATCATGTGCAGGCACTCCTTATGAACTGCAGAATATATCCTTTAGCTTGTACAGTTGAAGACAGTTCTGTATTCTGGAACTGAAATTTGCTTTTGTTTTGCAAAATGACCAAAGCTTAGATGCCGCCATGTGTACTACATGCATTCAAAAAAATAAGAGGAAAATAATTTTGCATGGGACTATTTAAAAATGTATGATGAATATGTAAGTCTGATTTAACTTCTGCACAGATATTTTGCACCTCTGAAGAAACAACTCTTCACACCCGTCCTTTAGATGTGTGACTTAAACTGGCATGCTTGCCATTGTTTTCTGTTCTGATATGGAGAAAATTATCCTTAAATTGTGGGTAAGAATTAGAGTTCTGAGCAACCAGAACCAGGCATGCTCTAGTATAAATGAAATACTGCTACTAAAATTACCCTACTGATCAGGTAAAGCTACCCCAGGCATGGATTTACTTAGAGGGAAGGGGAGAGACCACCTCAAGCTCCATATATCCTGCCAAGATGTTCACATAGTCCCAGGAGCTGTTAAGTGTTCCAGCTTCTCTGCAGCAAAGCCAAAAAGAAGATGCTTCGCCGCGCAACGTCCCCTTACTATCGGT
Organism: Campylorhamphus procurvoides; assembly: GCA_013396655.1. Lineage (NCBI taxonomy): Eukaryota > Metazoa > Chordata > Aves > Passeriformes > Dendrocolaptidae > Campylorhamphus > Campylorhamphus procurvoides. The sequence continues at coordinate 215,813 of WBMV01004946.1, read as the reverse complement.
GTCCAGTCCCCTGTTGCTGTGGCCCCATGTAAGGATACATAGTATGTCATGTGTCATAGCACACATGGACAGGGAAAGAAGGTCATCACTGTAGTTCCTAGGACAGAGGCTGCACCCTCTATGCAATCTAATTCACAGATGAATGTGCTTAAGGGACACTAAGAATAATCCTTGCTAATAAAAGAAAAAACCAAAAAAACCCCACATTCATTGAGATGTATATTGCAAGCAAGCTGCAAAGCACTTTTATACCAGAATGACCTTGAAATAGAGAAAATTCGTGCTATGAAAAAACTGCTTTTGCAGCAGTTAACACCACTGCCTTTCATTAGTGCTGTTTGAATAGGGGCTTTCACACGAGCAAGCTCTTTTTTTAAGTAGGATTTATGCTTACACATGAGAACTTTAGGGAAATAAAAAAAATAAAACTGGTAGGAATGTAGTGCTTATCACTGCTGTGTCTCAAAATGTTTGTAAGTTACTAACATATAGAATAATAGGGACAGATGAATATTATAAACCTTTTCTTTGAAAAATCTACAAAGAAATTAAAGTCTTCCACAATTCCCAGAAATACTACCAAGGTGCCTTTCCATATCAAAATATATGACCTTGTGAGTGTATAGTATACTATCACTATCACCCTTTAATCAGTCTTTTCCTAATAATTCTCAGCGTGTGACGTCAACTCATTTTCTGTACCATTCACAGTACCACCACTCCCTTCTTGATGTTTTGTTCACATGAAGTGTTAACTCAAAGCTTTTAATTTACTCAGAAACTGATATATTTTACTAATTCTCTCCAAGAAATGATTGCTTTTTATTCCTCAGAAAAGCAAGTTCATTTTTTTTCAGCCTGCTATATATTATCGGCAATATTGAGGGTATCCCAGATCAGTTGTCACTGTGGTATGCTCCGTATCCGTTGAAAAAAAGTGTGCTGGAATTAAGATAGAAAGACAGCTAGACTAATATGATCTTGTTCATTTTGTCTAATAAACCAGGAATTTGCCTAAATTAATTTTGAAAAGTATTTTCTTTGTGGTTACCAGAGATATCAATAATGGTTAAAAATAGAGGTGTTTTTCATTTTTACATAATTCTATTAATATTCCAGGAAAAAAAAAAGGATGTAAAAAAGGTTTAAAAATTCTCATTAGCTTGTGAATCCTGTGAATAAATAGGATAATTCAGTAATTTCTTAGTTTTTCTAAGTGTAGATTTTATATGAAGTGGATAAAATTGTCAGTGGAGTTAAATTTTGCCAAAAATTGCATTTTAGTCATATGTGAAAGAGCTGTAACCAATCCTGATCCACCTATCAGATCTGACATGAGGACCTGCATTTTTATATGTGAGTAAAATAATTTCTCTCTAATTACTCTTCTCATTACACTGTATCCTCTATTCAGATATGAGCTTATTTCCATTAAATCTTGACCATGGTCCAGTTAACCTCATTATGATTTATAGTAATCAAATGCTTTCAGAATGCTTTACAAACTTTTATTGCATAATAATGTAAACACCTGCAATTAAATACAAGGTTATCAACTCCCTCCCTTCCTTTCTCCCTCCCTCTCTCCTTCTCTTCCTTTCTTACTTCCCTCCCTCCTTCTTTTTCTTTCTTTCCTTACTTTCTCTGGATCATACCCTGAAATACGGAGATCACAAAATTTTTGATTATACTTGATACAATTTGAAGTTATTTTATTGTCCAAACAAATACCCTCTGTGGTTCTACACTGTCTATACTGTTTTGGTATCCATGAACATTTTTTTTTCACTTAAATTCTGCACTTAATTTTTCTCAAATTCATTACATATTGTATTATATTGTCATAGAAGTAAACAATATTTTTGAATGCAGATGCTGTTTGTCTTAACTGTTACAAATATGTATTCATGGTCTTTTCAATATCTCACAGAATGAAATAAATATTGTGTTGCTGACCACTCAACAAATAATCTCTTTTTCAATATTGAATTGTTAGTCCTAAAATGAGTATGTACATTAATGTGCTTTCTATATTGCTCTGCCATAATTTCAGTAATTTCTATGTTTTATATTCATCACTGGAATGAAAATGCCTATAACTGCTACAAAAACAAAAATTGCTGAGATAAGCAAGAGCTAAGTGGATTTCAAGGTTTCAAAGTATTATTCCACATATTTTCATGCAAAGCACCATCCAGTAATAATTGTATCTTGTTGTTTCAGACATAATCTGATTCCTAGGTTCTTTGTAAGTAGCAAAATTCTGCTAATGGGTTCCTCCAGCAAATTGTGACTAGTATGACAGAAAATTTATTAAGAAACTACAGTTATTCTTAAAAAAATAAGTATGGAAAAAGGCAAAGAAAAGCAGTGACATCTTTTTTATAATAATTTGCAAATAAGGATGGGAAAATATTTAAAAAATAAGATACTATCCCAATATGGACAATATTCCAATGAGACCAGTAAAATAGAACCCTGTACGGTGATGTCTCACAAGATATTCTAGTAAATATGTTGAGCCTACCAGAACCTTTCCTCATAATGCATCATATCACCCTTTTTAGCTGAAAAAAATGCTCAGAGTCCTAAGAATCTTTACAGTTCACTATTCTGTCCTTGACACTGTAAATGCTATAAATAAATAAATGCTATTTGAAAGACGTGAATAGTATCAGTCACAAAATATGAAACTAATTACATTTCTGTAGTGTACCTGGAACTGATCCCACCCAGTCTACCTGAATACCTTTCAGAAACGAGTTACAAAATTAGATTTTTCCAACATGCCAACACTGAGCAATTTCCATATATGGCTAGTTTTTCAAAGAACCGAGATTGCTGTACCATCACTTGAAAGTCCAACTTGAACAATAGGCCTTTTGCACTTCATACAGCAAGTTTGTCCTTGGCAGTAGTGCCTCAGTTCTGGGAAAGTTTGCCAAAAAAAACTGTAAGCATCTGTAAAAGCGTTTATGTTCAAACTCTCTTTCCTTTTACCAGAAAAGTAATCCTAACCCTTAGAGTACTTAAAAAAAATATTGTAATTGTTTTTTTAACATACCATAAAAGATAATATAAAGCAAATCACATATAGGCAGGCTGGGAAAAAAAAATAAAACAAAACCAAAACCCAAACAAACAAAAAAACCCCCAAACGAAACCAACCAACAACAACAACAAAAAAACCCAACAAAAAAATCAACCAATGAAACAAAACAAACAAACAAACAAAAAAGGAAATACAGAGGAAATGGCACTCTTTTGGAGACCTATAGCCTGTCCAAGCCACAGCCTTACAAATACAAACTTAAATGAGCTGTGTAAAAGAAAAAAAAAATCCATTATAACAATTACAAATGTAAAAAGAAAGCAGTGATAATTTGTGAAATCTTTCTGTTGAATCAAACAAGTTGTCCCCAATTTTGCTACAACAAATTCATCAGTATTCTTAAAATGGTTTGAAAATTTTTGCTTCCCATGTATAAAAGAAGAATCTAAGCAGCATTATAATATGCAGGAGATTTGACTCACTGAGGAGTTGAAAGGTAAGAAGGAGGCAATATGATTCAAGATGAAGACTTTCTAAATAAAAAAAACATACCGTTTCAAGAAGCTCTCTGGTCTGAAATATAGTTCTGAACCTTTTTTTTTTTTTTAAATTTCAGTCTAATTGTATTCAGATGCAGTTTAACTCTACTAATGTTAATACAAAATTATCTAGCAGCTCAAAAGATCCTGTCCCTTGGTATTTCTCTCTGGAGTGTTTATAGATGGGAATCATGTCTCTTCGCAGCCTTGTCCAAGTAGTCTGTTCTACTTTTTGTTCAGAAGGCAGCATACCGGCCCTCTTCTCTTTCATCCATTTCAGTTCGAGTTCATTTTTCTCCAACTGCAATTACTAGAACAGTACATAATGTTTTAGAGAAAGTCTCACCAATTTGTAGTTTATATTGATTTCTTTCCCATCTAGTGGAAAACCAAGAAGCATTGGAATTGTTGTTTGCAGTGATTTTATGAGCAGCTTCATCTCTCAGGTTCCTCATTTTCTCCCTACCACTTAAAATTACTGTGCTCTTCATCTTCTGGTTTATAATAGAATCTTGTACTAGTCCTTGGATTTTAGATTTCTGAATTTCATCATACTCGTATTACTTCATCTCCTAAAACTCTGTTTTTCTTTCTATAAAATATTTTGATCTTTCTATAATATTAGAATCCAACACTTCATACCATCCTAAACTTTATACTATCAGTTAGCACATGCTTAATGACAATATCATGCCATTAGTATTTCTCTACTACAGAATCACAGAATCAGCTAGGTTGGAAAAGACCTCTGAGATCATCAAGTCCAACCTATGACCCAACACCACCTTGTCAACCAGATTACGGCACTGAATGCTACGTTCAGTCTGTTCTTAAAACACTTCCAGGACTGTGACTACATCACCTCCTTGGGCAGTCTATTCCAATGTCTAATCACACTTTCTCTGAAGAAATTCGTCCTAATGTCCAACCTAAACCTTCCCTGGCACAGCTTAAGACTACGTCCTCTCACTGCAACTTGGTATCTTGAAAACTTGCAATGGGCCCTGAACCAAACTGGAGTGTAGACTGTCAGTAGTACATGTGAAAGCAAAGAAATTGCTGTCTTTCACCAGCTTTGCTGGTGAGAGGAGTATGAGGTCTATACAATGTAAAGCAAATCAGTTTTATGCAGATGACATGTTATGGTTTACACAGCAGGTGCCACACAGAAGAGATCCCAGAAACCTCCTTTATATCCTAATACCTTTCATATTTGTAAATTTGCATCAACTACTACTTTCAAAAAACCAAGCAAATCAAAAGGCAGCAAAATTGACTATCACCAAAACTGGACTTTGAACAGAAACTTTTAGAATTATAAAATTAAGACTGTTCTCTTTATTTCCTAAGCAGCCTTGAAAACTGTGAATTTACAACAAAGACTGTAAAGTTATTAGTGGGACACCTTAGTTCAGCTTTCTATAAGTCAAGTGCCTAATTTAAAGCAGTTATCCTGACTCTGTCGCTCATAAACACAGAAAGATAACAAGGGGTAATTAACCTCATTCAAAAATTCATGTCTTGCACAGATGGAACAAAGCCACCTTTGTCACCTTTGTGTCTTTCTCTCCATTGACCCTAGGGGAGTTCTCAATGACTAGCATTGACCAATTAACTAGACATCAGCTGTAACCATGTATTTTAAAACCATAATTGATTTAAATGAACCATTCTATTGCAATACATGTAAATTTGGGATTGGATCCAGTAGATCCAATTGAACTTTCAAATTCCATTTACCCTTATAACAGTGCTTCTACAATTCTAGCCTTAAAGGAAGAAATTTAATAAATTTGGTTATCAAAAGAAGAAAGAGAATGCTACAGGGAGGCATCGATGAATCTTTAGTTATCAAATGCCAGGTGAGGGTTTTTACAGAATCACAGAATGGTTTGGGGTTGGAAGGGAACTTAAAGATCATCTAGTTCCAAACTCTCCTGCCATGTGTTTCAGATTTCTAACGGAAAAAAGGCAGATGGGGTGCTCTGCATTGGAAGGGCAATAAATGTGGTTCTCACTGAACCAAAGGAGAAGGCAGTTAGTATGCCAACAAATCACTTCATAATAGCTAACAAAAGCCACTGACATGCAGAATGGTCTGGTGTATAAAGGAATGCATTCTAATAAAACAACATAATAATAAAGTTTCTGCCTGTATACAATTAGATCCATGATTCAGGTGGCTGACAGTTATGTGGCATTTCAAAAACCAGCTCATCCTAACAGGTTTTCAAGTAAGCTTTTAATAAAAAAAGACATCTCAAATAATTTCATATTGTTCAAATAACTTTCTTCTTTTTGGCAGGGCATTTCTATAAAGACAGTCAACAACATTATGAAACAATTTTCCAGTGTATTTCAATCCCTGTGAAAGTTCACAGGCTTTACACCCCAGGAATCATTGATGTCAAAATCCTTTTTCTCTGTGCTATTGTGCTGTAAGGCCTTGAATCAAACTCAAGAGCTTTGACTCTTCTCCTGTCCTTCACTTTTGTTGGGCACAAGATTTGATTTTCCATCTACAGTTTTTTATTTATCTTCCAGTGAAGAAAAGGGAGAAAAACTTCCTCAAGTAATTCAGACTGGCTCAGAGGGAGGGCCCAGGGATTGTTTCAAACTATATAAACACATTAGCTTAACATTAATTTGTGTATTCATGGAGTTTTAGACCCCTGACATCTCTGCAAGAGGTACCAGACAAACAAATTTTGAGGAAAAGAGAGGAAGCTCAACAGGGATCCTAAGATACAGCATAGAAGAGATAGCATTTGCAATGGCTGTATAACCTAATACAGCTCAATACTGAAGCTACCCAAAACAAAATGTAAAATATTATAAGGCAAAACAACATTATGTTGTTTTCCTTGTTGTAGCGGGGGTGTTTTTGTTTGTTTGTTTGTGGTTCTTTTATGGAAAATAATTTTCTTGGAGTGTATAAAAGTTAATGGTTTCCATGGGAAATTTTCCTCTGTGGAAAGTGTGCTTGTTATTAAAAATATCTGCCTCCCTCTCAAGCAGCATTGAAACATAGCACTGGCGACAGCACAAGCTGTAGAGACATGGACAGAACCGAACAATGATCACACACTTGCAAAGAACTGCAGATGGGGAGAGGCTTTTGCCATGTTAACTGCCTGAAAGCTTTTGCTGCCTCTTTCTCATAATTGTACAAATGAACAGTGGACTTGGAAAGCAAACAATCAGGAAATTACACAAATTATTAAATATGCAGGAAATTCCAATTTCTAGTTAAAACTTAAACATATAAAAAGAGCATTCTGGTTTACAATTTGCAGAAATATCTGTAATGTCTATTGTGTTTACATTTGGCATTCAACTGAATGTTGATTTTTCATTCAAATTACATTGAGGAAGAAATTTAAAAAAAAAAAAAACAAACCAAAGTTTCATCTGACCAAAACTTCATAGGCAATTAATTTTTAAGCATCATATCTATACTTCCTTTTTTGAAATTTCTTTCTGCACAGGATAACTGCAACTGCAATGAATGAGTCATGAAAAAAATATAACAAGACTCTCCTCCTTATTAAAAAGAAGTATTATCATGTTTTAAAAACAATTCTTTAGCAAAATATACTTTTAAAACTAATGGAATAAGATCTGGAAATTCTGTACAAACATTACAAAATGGAAATAAATAATTTCCATTTAAAGATACTATTTTGAATTAAAACATTGAACATTCTAAAGCAGGCACTTTGCTAAAACACTTTATAAGCTGTTTTAATTGAAATCTGGTCTATTATGCAATGCTATTAAAATGGTATGTAAAAATTACATTA